>JASCZW010002827.1:0-72875 GCA_034211315.2 Aedes japonicus | reverse complement strand
ACTACGTAGACATTGTTGAAAGAACGTTCCAGACGGTAGCTGTTAGTAGTACACCACACTGGATTAAAGGTGACTACGTCCAAGACTAAGTTCTTGGCACAAGATATCGACCATTTTTGAGCTTTGTGAACCTCACGTCACTGGTAACGTCGGATAACAACTGCAGAGGAATTCAGAGACGCATCATTGCTGAAATCTCCGGCTTACTATGGATCCCACTGAACCATGTGGCCTGGTGAAGAGCACCCACGTTGTAAGTGTACCATGTACAACACGCAGATAAGATCTGTTGTACCTTTCGGGCATGAGGTTATGACAATGCTCGAATAGGATTTGACTTCTCGAACTAAGTTTGCTCAGAAGCGCCTTTGTCGACTTATGCGAAACATAAACACGCGTTGGCACAGCTCTATGACAGATATGCAGTTTACAGAAAGGCAAAATGTATTTGCCTCGAGTTAGACCGAGACCAAGATGGCTGGACCAAGGGAGTATGATCTTTGAAGTGTGCAGAACACTCGAGAAACGTGCAACAAGAAGTGCGGTCCTAATGCAAGTTAGACCGACATAAAGAGGTGTTGATCAAAATTTGGTTTCGACTCAAACTTGACGCATTTCCTTTCATCGTGGATTAAATTTTTGCACACCCTCATTTGAAGATGCGTGCGTGTAGCATCATGCCTCTGTTTGATTTTGTGATTAGCACTCTTGTTAGCACTTCAGTTATCAAAATGTCGATGTTGTTTGAGGAGGAAATAATTTCTCATCACCATGAGGCCTTAAGTAGAGAGCACTTTTTTTAACTGAGAACAAAGTTGTTAGAAAGTATTGATAGTTCGGTTAGCGCACGGCAGGCTGTGGTAGTATTTCCGAAACAAGCACACAATCTTTCGCCAAGCATCCTCATGCGGAGTAGGTCAAGGTAGGAACGAATCTACCACCTTGACTGGCCATCAAAATGTCGTCGAAGGAAGAAAAGCAACGCATCAAAATTTTGCACGTGCATGGCGAAAATCCAAACTACTCTCACGCCAAGTTGGCGAAATTGTTTAATGTGGCTTAATCAACTGTTACCAACGTATTAAAAGTGTTCAAGAAACGATTGTCGATAGTCAGAAAAGCTGGATCGGGGGAAATCGATAGCCGGAGGCCATAGCGACGACAAAAGAGTTGACCCGCTGTTTTGGTGGAACCCCAACCTTTCCTTGCGAGATGCCTGCAAAGAAACTGGGAGTGGCGCCTTCAACCGTGGATAGAGCTTAAAAACAAGCTGGACTGTCGACTTACAAGAATGGTGTTGACTCCAAATCGCGACGATAAACAAAATACATCGGCCAAAGCACGATCGCGAAAGTTGTACACGACAATGCTGACGAAGTTTGATTGCGTGGTACAGGACGATGAAATTTACGTCAAAGCAGACTTAAAACATCTTCCTGGACAGGAATTTTAAACGGCAACCGGACGAGGAAAGGTGCCAGATATTTTCAAGCATTAAACTGTCAAAGTTTGCGTAGAAATATGTGGTGTGGCAGGCCATCTGTACCTGTGGCTTGAGGAGCAACGTTCAAATTGCGACCGGAACCGTCAACCAGGAAATTTATCTAAGTGAGTGCCTACAGAAACCTCTACTGCCTTTCCTGAAGCGACACAATTGTTCCGTTCCAGAGGTCCACCCAATCGAACAATATTGGGCCATCGTCAAGCAGAACCTTAAGAAGACTCAACAAGCTGTTGTGAGTGAGAAACAGTTCAAGGCAAACTGGCGTTCTGCGGCGAATAAAGTGGATAAGGAGACTGTACAAAATCTTATGGCAGGTGTTAAACGAAAGACCTGGCAATTCGCATTTGTCAAAAAGGAAGCATAGCTTAATATTTCTATTGTATTCTGTGTTAACTGAACTTGAAAAAGAAAAATAATTTGACTTATTAATGAAAATTTTGATCGACTCACACACATTACTGTTTGACCAAATTTTGATCGGAACACCCTTTAAGTGAGTAAATACGTATATTTATTAAATGCAACAACAATTATGGTAACTATGGCCTTTTTTGTATCGTGACCTAAATTAATTAGATCGCAGCAGTAAAACAAGCTGTTTTGTGATTGTATTTGAGAGTTTTAAAATCGATTTATAAGGGCGTATTTAATGTTAGTTAAAAGTTAATAAATGCCCTATTTGTTTATACATTATTTCAATACATTCCGTATCAGGGATACTCGAAGATGTTCAAATATTTACAAAAATAAATTTTCAATTTTTAAATACAATATGATGACGAAATGACCATAATGTGAATTACCAACTCAAATTGTTAAAACCACCAACCGAGTCTTGAGGCCAAGCACTCCTAACTCCAAACCATCAAGCCACATGGACCGGTCGGCGGTCGGCCAGCAACGGCAGCCAGCCAACCCAACCAACATATCCCCGTTAGGTTTTCACCAGGCTCGCGATTGTGGACGGGTGTGGTGAGGTGTGGGCATTCTTCCAGACGCGTTCAGCTACCAGCAAGCTCCCAGAGTAACGTTTTGCTGCCCGCGATAATATGTGCCACGAACAAGTTGCCCGGTTTGAAGCGAGAGAGAAACTTCGACGATCGGCGATCTTCGTGCGGCTCGGACACTCCGGGGCCGCGATCGGGATCAGAGCATAGATGGAATGTTATGGGCCGCCTTGGCAGTGGCTCTCTCCTGTACGCTACCTACCTGGTGAGAGAAATATTATGTGTATTTTAATATGGGCCTGATCATCGTTTTTATGGTCATCATCATCGAACGTTTACAGTGAAGTGAAATCATCGAACCTGGCAAACAACAACGTTCCCGATCGATGCTCTTCTGTTTGTGGGGGGTTGAATCGGACTTGGAGAGAATGAAGACTGGAACTTGTTTCGGGAACGAGTGGTCTGTAGAGCCATGGTAGTGCTCGAGGTGAAAGTAGCAAGTGAGTGATCATGAGGAGACTAGAGCGGGAGAAGATTTAGACCAAGTTGATGAGAAAGAGAGATGTTTGAACGCCGAGAATGGTCAATAAGAATGGGTGATGATCATTTTCCCGGTTGCTTGGACTTGTTGTTTTGTTTCGATGATGGTTGATGGGTGTTTGTTTTCCTTCGTTGAATCTTCTAGATGGACTGAGAAGAGAAATTTACAGAAGCTTTATTATGTCATAATTGGTTGGAATTGTTTGAATCGTTTTCGTGTCATTTAAATGCTCGATCATCCTGATGATGATTACGACCTTAATTGCTTGAGCCCATCAAGCGTTTTAGTTTTTTGAAGTGGAATTAAATGTATGTAAATATGCTTTCGGATAACAGGTGGGGAAATTATTATTTTTTTGGTGTTTCAAGTTCCAAACATTACATAAAGTATCCGCAAGTTTTTGCATCGTTCGAAACAAACATGATCACTTAACGAAATGAAAGCAAAATTGGCAAACAACGAAACAACAGTCCAGCTGTTTAGCAATGGGTTATTGATTGTAGTAAATTTGCTTTTATGAGAGTATCATAAGTGCAGGGTTTGTTGCATATTGTAAATAAGCAAATATTGTAAATATGAACCGCACGTGCTCAAGAGAAGCTTCAAAATCATAATTCAAAAAGGTCTAAACAATTGTTTCAATGAAAAAATTGATTCTTTAGAATTCAATTTAAATTTCTTGTTTTTAAGCAGAAAAGCACATTCTATTCACAGATGTTCGTTTGACCGAATCATAATCTCCATTAACGTTTGCATTAAAAAAAAAGGACAAAAATTGCCGAATTTTCATGGGTTTTCCCTCACCCGCACTGACGAAACTACCTATGCAGCATTAATCATAGTAACCCATGAGTCAGCAGACAAAATTTGACAGCTCTATCAGTCGAACTCTAATCGTGATGGCAAAAACAGTGAAGCAACTCCGTTCAGAAGTGTAGTTCTTTACAATTTATTGGGACACATGTGTCACAGTTGCGATTTTTGTGAGATCGCAAAAGTAGGTCAGCATTTTGAAAAATTGCAAATCTTCTCCAATGTGATCCTTCTTTTACAGCAATATTTAAGCTGCATAGCTAAAAAAACGGATAAGTTAATAAATCTAAGTAGTAGCGCAGTCAAGGATCAATTTCTTTGTAGCCAAAATTATAAAAAAATATTCAAAATTGGAATAATTCCGGCATATTTATGTATCATACCTATAATTTTGAATGAAGAAGTTTGTGGTTCATTATTCAAACCTATCTTGGATCATTGGCGATTAATTTATGGAATACTTTCAATATTTTATTGATCATATGTATATATTTTAGTTCACAAAGGTTACATTCTCAGGATCAGTTTTACAAGTTGAAGGAATGATATTGAACTTTTTATGAACCATTTTCAATATGTTTTATGAAAAATTCGTACAATTTTATCGACCATTCTTTAGATATATAACGACACATTTTTTACATTTTATTGCTTAAATTTAAATGAAGTATGGATCACACTGCTGTATTTTATGGATGATTTTCATTTTTTTGTAGATTTTCATCCGATGCTTATGTGTTATAAATACGTTTTTTATGGAATGAATTTCAATTTTTCATGGCTTCGTTATTCAGTTTAAAGATGTATACTAAGGGCTCCCCATAAGAATTTTCTGCGACCCCAAAAACCCCTGCATACCCCTTCCAAAGAGGGGAGGGGTCGTAAACCACCGTGGAAACATTTCTTTCCTCCGAAAACCCCCACATGCCAAATTTGGCTTGATTAGTTCTCGACTTATGCTGAAATTTGGGTTTCATTTGTATGAACTATCATAAGAACCTGCCCAGGCCTTAAAACCTCTGCATACAAATTTTCTCGCCGATCGGTTCAGTAGTTTCTGAGTCAGACAGGGTCAGTCAGACAGACAGACAGACAGACAATTGTTGAGATAAAAAGCTGAATTCCTCCGAAAAGTGAGAACGGATGCGGAGTTGCAGGACCTAGGAAAGAAGGTAGCAAAAACCAGGCGCACTCAGAATGGTGAGATGCTCTTCGAGCTGAAGAAGGATCCTGCCATCAACAGCACAGCATTCAAGACGCTCGTTGAAAAGTCTCTTTGTGAGCTGGCGATAGTTAGAGCTCTCTCACAGGAGACTGTGATCGAGTGCAAGCATCTTGACGAGATCATAATAGAAGACGAGCTGAGGAGGGCGCTGAAGGGGCACTGCAATCTTGGAGATACACCAATGACAATCCGGTTAAGGAAGGCGTACGGTGGCACACAGACGGTGGCAACACGTCTGCCAACAGCTACAGCCAACAAGCTGTTGGAGTTGGGGCGAATAAAAGTTGGATGGTCGGTGTGCTCACTGAGAGTCATCCATCGAGCTCCAAAGGAAGGAGAGATGCTTTAAGTGCATGGGGTTTGGTCCCAACTAGGAGCAACTGCAAAGGTCCTCACAGATCTGATCTGTGCAAGAAATACGGGGAGAAGGATCATTTTGTAAGAGACTGCACAAAGCAACCGAGATGCATGCTTTGCAAAACAGAGGACGAAAACGACCACATGACGGGGAGCTTCCGATGCCTAGTATATAAAAAAGGTGACAGCAGGTCGGAAGTAATGGAGATAACCCAAATTAACCTCAATTATTGCGATATAGCACAGCAACTGTTGTGGCAGTCTACAACAGAAACAAAATGTAACGTCGCAATCATTGCGGAACCATATCGTGTTCCTCCCGATAACATAAACTGGGTTGCAGGTAGAGCGTCGATGGCTGCGGTACAGGTGATGGGCAGATTTCCTATCCAGGAAGTAGTGTCCAGTTCAGGCGAAGGGTTCGTAATCGTCAAAATCAACGGGATTTTTGTATGCAGCTGCTATGCACCCCCAAGGTGGACGATGGAGCAGTTTCACCAGATGCTGGACGCATGGACTGAAAAGCTCATCGGAAGAAGACCCGTCGTCATCGGAGGAGACTTCAATGCTTGGGCTGTAAAGTGGAGCAGCAGATGTACCAACGCTAACTGTCAAACGTAGGTTCCACCAGCACTTTTTTAGGGCGGTCGTGAATCCTCCATCGATGTTACCATCTGTAGTCCGTCGCTTATAACAAATACGAACGGGAGACAGTTTGAGGAGTATACCTATAGCGACTATCTGGCGATCCAGTATAGCATCGGCCAGCGAAATCCTGTCGTAATACGAAGCACAAATAGCTGCGAGCGGAAGTGGAAAACAAAGATCTTCGACAAGGAACTCTTTGTTGAGGCACTTCGGTTCGACAACGAACTCTCAAACAGAAACGCTGACCAGCTGACGAATACGTTAGTAAGGGCATGCGACGCAACCATGCCGAGAAAACTGGAGCCGAGGAACAAGCGGCGTCCAGCTTACTTGTGGAGTGAGCCATTCAGCATCCTTCGCGCTAGTTGTCTCCAAGTTCCGAGTAGCCAGGACCGAATTAAAACGAGAGATAAGACTGAGTAAGACGAACTGCTACAAGGAGCTGTGCCAAACCGCTGATGTTATCCCCTGGGGCCACGCGTACCGTATTGTTATGGCGAAGATCAAAGGCCCAACAATGGCTTCAAAGCTATGTCCAGCAAAACTGGAGGTTATCGTAGATGGACTCTTCCCGACACATGAGCCAATAAAGCACTTACACTGTGTAGCGAGGAAATAAGAAGTAACGTTGAGGGCATGCAAGTCTCGGACGAGGAGCTCGTCGCTGTGGCGAAAGGACATGAGGTGAACAAGGCACCCGGACCGGATGGAATCACTTACATGGCTCTGAAAGTGGCTGTTCAGGCATTCTCGGAAATGTTCAGGAATGTGCTACAAAATGTCTAGAGGAAGGCCATTTCAGGTGGAAAATACAGAAGCTAGTGTTGCTGCCGAAACCAGGAAAGCTTCCGGATACAGTATCGTACTGGCCAATATGCCTGTTGGAAACGCTCAGGAAACCCCTGGAGAGGATTTTCCTCAACAGGCTGACGAAATTACCGAGAGGGGGCACGGGCTATCGAGGATGCAATTCGGTTTCCGGAAAGGGAAGTCATTCTACTTCCAAGACTGGCAACTTAGTCACGAATCTACGAATAAACCCTTTTGCATTTTGAACCCCTCGCTCCCAGTTGCTCCTGGTCGGGTCGTTGATGATCACCACCAAGTCTCCCGCGGCTATCGGCTTCACGTCTCCGAACCGTTTCGTACGCTTGGTCATAGTAGGGAGGTAATCTCGCACATATCTTCTCGAACATGTTCGATTTGGTTGCCAAATCTGCTGGGTGTAGTTTGGATTGTATCCACTACCTTTCTCGAACGTCGGATGCCGTCAGTAACTCTGTTACCCGACACGCGACACGCGTCAACCAAAATGTGCAGTTGGAGGCTCTGATAGCGATAGCCCGAAATAAGCTTGTCTATTTCCTCCAACGTTTGAATGCTGCGTTATCGATTTTCACATCCCACTGTGATCCTCTTTGCCACACATCTTGCAGCAGAATTTTTTCGTGCCCGAGGAACACGGTCCACAAATCTAACGGATCGAAAACACCAATCAAGCATTTCAACACTTGTCGATTCGTCGGTCGGTTTTCCTCGTCAATCAGCTTTTGAATAGGACTGCGTTCGTACTCCTGCCAATTCGGACCGAAATTCTTAAAGACAGGCGTTTCTTCGTTTCACTGAGGTGGCATAGTACTTCTGCGGTGTTAGACAGCCAGTTTCTTAGCTAGAGTCCTCCATGTTCACGAATCATCCGCATCTCTTCAGAATCGCGAACTACTTCCTTTATGCTTCCGTAGCTCTCCAGCGAGTCGTCCACGTAGTTCAACGTAGTTCCTCAAATTCTTGGTTTTGACAAATTTTGTGGATGCCGGAGAACATGTTGCTCCGAAGATTGTTTCATCCATCACATAGATCTCTGGAGCACTCACAGGATCGTTCCGCCATAGAAATCACTGTGAGTGGCGGTCGGCTTGCTGGATAAGTATCTGGTGAAACATTTTTTTGATGTCTGCCGAAACTGCCACCATAAACCGGCAGACACGCGCCAGCACTGCTGGTAGTGATGTAAGATGATGTGGTCCTTTGAGTAAGAAAGTATTAACCGCAACACCTCCTACTTTCGCCACAGCGTCCCATATTAAACGGACCTTCTCAGGCTTTCGAGGATTTATCACTGCTCCTAGCGAGAGATACCAGATCCGATTTCTCCCGCGCTTGACAATTCCGCTTTGAAGCACGGTGCATTGGGGTACCAGTTCATTTGCTTCTGTAGACACTGTCGGGCCATAGAGTAGCTGTCAGGGAACTGAACGTGATCGAATTTCTACAAGAGTCCCGTCTGGAACCGGTTTAATATCTGCACTGTCGTATCCGAGGCACAGCATTTACGTAGCTGGCTACTGCAACGCTTCCATTCTGGTCACGTTGGCCGTCCACATCAAGCATTGTTGCTGAAGAGTGTTTACCGGAATCATGTGGAAGAATACATGCTGCTCCATCTGCCGATGAGTGCGATTCTGCTCAGATGACACTTGAGGTGGACGGTTAAATGGGGTGCTGGTTCTCACTCGAGTGGATTAGAAGTTGGTGGCGATACTGACAGTCGTTTGCCCCACATACATACAGTTTCGACACAGCCCGTTGGTGTGGATGCACCTCTAGCGATCGTCAACCGATAGTGACTTAAACATGTCAAAGTCTAGGTTTCTTGCACGCATAGCACACCATCTCCTTTTGCCGTACCTCATCTTCAGATCCACTCTTGACACTTACAAACATACCACTGTACACTGTCACATTAAATTCTCGCGGATATCATCACATTCGACACAAAATTATCAAACTTTTTGAGGTTGACTCCCGGAAAGTTTCTTAGGTTCGTAATCCACTCCATCTTCACATGCTCTGGAAGTTTTCTCACAAGTTCTATTAACAGATACGCGTTGACTTGCAGCTTCCAAGTGATCGCAGAGGCTCTGTACTGCCATACCGAAATCGGTATCTCGAGTTTATCAACTTTCGGTGCAAGGACAGAACGAACCTTCACGAGAAGTGCGTTAATAAGCAATTCGGGTCTCCATAGAACAAGTACAGTGTGTCCATGACATGGGGCACTAACTGCGACATATTCATTTACTCCCAAGTTTGGTATAGAGGTTGATACATTACCGAATGGCGGAGCGTTATTTGACTGTGGGAAGGACGTACGAGGCATCTCTGTGGCTATGGGCATAATATTGCTTGGAGGGATTTGTGTTTGTTGGATCGGGATCATGCTCCCAAACCGCTTAAGTTAGCAGAAGAGATCTTCGTGCTCAACGCTAGGTTGAGCTGTTTGGTTAGCGGGTAAGGTTTTTCTAGCTTACCTGGTGGAGGTTGAACGGGGAGATAATGAACCTTTTTACCTACGGGTACACTGCCAATGCGAGGGTTCTACACCTGTTGGCAGTACCTTGGGAATCGCTCCTTTACCACTGAGACCGGAAGTTTCGACAACCAGTGGCAGCGGTACCAGGTGCGCCTGGGCTAGGCGGTACGGAGGATAGTGTTCCAATGTTGCGATGATACTCGTGCCAAATGTCTTACTGGAGCAGATATCGCCGGACGCTTCAACGGACTCGACACCTGTTTGTTCTGGTTCACAGGAACATCGGATGCGATGGTACGGACAGCAACTTCGTCTGGGTTGAGTGTTGTGGATGGCAGCGTCGAGGAATTAGGATGGTTGTCCCCAAGTGGATCTAAACCACCTTCAGCCTGACCTGCCTCGTATACTTACTCTTGACCGCCGACTTGCGGTTTCATCCAGCTCATCAAGTTTTACCTCCAGAAGTTGGTCCTTCTCTTCCAGGAATTTCCTTTCCATTTCGCGTTGCTATTCTAGCTTTCCGAGCTGCAATGCCCAATCCCTCGACAAAACACAGCCGGCAATTCCGCGGGTGTACAGTCACAGATCCCGTTACACCACCTTACGCTTGCTGCATTGCACCGCCGAGATATTCGACATTATGCGAGATAATGCCGATATAGCCATAGAGGCTTTCTTGCAGGCGTAATCGATGTGGCTGATAAAGGACAGCTTGTCATCGATCATAACCGTCAAGTACCGCAGGGACCTCTTTGATGATATTATGCAATTCTCTGCACTAATCGTCACCTGTTGCTATGATTTGCTGGCGTTAACAACCGTCACCTCAATCTTGTGATGCGCATACTCCAGTTCCCTGGAGCTCATCTATCTTTCCATAATAGTGCGAGGCCGTTGGCTCCACCTCTTCGATGGATTCACCATTTATTTCGAGGGTGATGTCGCCTGTGAACCAAACGATCTTTGCTCCATTCTGGAACGTGAGCGGTAATATTTCGTCGTAAATCGTGTCCCATAGCACCGAGCCCAGGATTGAACCTTGCGGGACTCCCAGGGTGATCTGAGCACGCCTGTAACCCACCTCTGTATTGTACACCAGTAACCGATTCAGGAAATAACTTCCCAGTACCCAGGAACCTGGAGGCGTTGGAGTGAGTTGGCGATGGTCACCCAACTGGCGCTATTGACCGCGTCACGTCAAGGGCGACCAGTGCACATAAGCGGACTTCTCGGCTCTTGCGCTGGATTGCGACTTCAGCTGTTTTGGTGACGGAAAGAATGGCATCCATCGTCGACTTACCTTTACGGAAGCCAAACTGGTTGTTTGACATACCGCCTGTACCCTCCGTGTACTTTGTCAGACAGCCTGCCGTGTCCAACAAGCATACAGATCTATGCCGATGGATCACCTGGTAGCTTCCCTGTCTTCGGTAGCAATACTAGAGTCTAAATTTTCCAGGCGTTTGGGAAGACTCCTTCGTCCAGACATCTTTGCATCACTACCATTTCTGGGATGTTTTAGGTTATCCAAAATGCACTTGAGTTCAGGACTTCAGATCTACAGCTGTAACAGTAGCTTTTAGGGCTACATAAAGTTACGCTACGTATTCAACCATATTTAGTGAATATTTTCGAGCATATAATGAATAATTATGAGAGAAACTAGGATGATCTTTTTGTTTTGCATTTTAACTTATTGCTGTCATTACTCGCTTATTGCTTGCTCTCAAATTTGTGTTCTAAATGCACTTTACAGTTATTAATTATTGAGAGCTTTCGATGCCAGGTACGATTTTTACATTAGTATGATTATGTGGCGAGTACAATCATACCCTATGTCCAGGCAGACGAGAAATTTTCCTTAACGAAAAATTCCGAGACCAGACCGGGAATTGAACTCAGTCACGCTTTGTAGCCGCGACTTTACTGATTGAGCTAAGGGAGGACCCAACCTAGGATGATCTAGTTCAGCCAAATTGTCCTTGAGTTCAGAACATAAGATCTGACAGCTCGAAGTTTTTCTGTGTAGTGATTTTTGCTCCCGACCGACTACTGCGATCAGTTTGGCAACCCATCAAAATTTCCAGTTTCAGTTTAATTCATTTAAACAGTAAAAATGCATGTGTAGAGAAAGTGAATACAAGAAAAGCAACTATTTATTCTTATTTTGTGAACGATTTCCTCTGAAATTTCCGTGGTGCCGCTCAATAGATTGATCCATCGTGGTGATAAGTGCACAGTCTGCCATTCAGTCTCCTATCGTACCAGATGTCCGATGGATGTAAAGTGAAGTTGTAATTTTGGAAAACCGTAATAAAACTCAAGGATTAGATGAGATCCGCCACTATGTTAAGAAAGTGGAAGCCGTGCAAATGGAGTACACCGAGGTCGATGAACGAATCCTTGCGTTGGTCTTTGCTGAAAATAGACACTATGTGCAGTTTGACAAGCTTCAGGATGAAAAATGCGTGAATCTGGAAGGACAGTTGGTCAAATTGTCAAAGACGAAAGCTCAGTCAAGAGCTACCTTTGCCAGCCCTCAAGCTCATGCTCCCATTCTTGTTCACCAGCCTCTCAAGATCCCGATCCACACTTTTGACGGCCGCTATGAAAGCTGGTCAATTTTTTTAAGTAATGTTCAAAGACTTGGTGGACTATAGTCCTGATCCCCCCGCTGTCAAGCTATTTCATCTCGATATAGCAATCATGTCTGGGAAATTCTTGAGAAAAGGTATGAAAACAAACGGCATGCCATCTAAAAGCACATCCATGGTTTGCTGCATCTCAAAAGGATGTCCAAGGAACCTACGACAAGTTAAGGAGTTTGCTGGACGAATGTTCAAAACATGTCGAGAGTTTGAAGTTCTTGGAACAGGAGTTTGAACGAGTGATTCCGGTCGGAGTTGATTCTGGTCCACGTGTTTTGTCGGTTTTTGCGATTTGTCGGCGCTGGGAGCGCACCATTAAGCACGGAGATCTTCCCACATACTTGAAGGGGAAATACTTCACCATGGAGAGGTGTGTTGGTCCATCAACAAAGTCAGCACCAGCTCAGATGAAACCTTCCACTGCTGCCATCAAGTCAAGCCAAAAGTCCTTTACGGCAGTCCCGACAGCTTCATCTCAACTTCACTTGTCCAGAGTTCAAAGGACTCTTCTTCCGCTGCGGTTGACCAAGGTCAAAGATTGCAACGCGCGCTTCAATTGTCTGAGGCGTGAACATAGAGGTAGCAGCTGCCCAACGGATAAGACTTATAACCATTGCAAGCGCCGGCACCATAGTTTGCTGCATGCAGAGGAGAAACCGAAACCACCGGTAGCAGAAGATCCGCAAGTGGAGCCCACTGTTCAAACGACGAAGATCGCCGAACAACCACTGAAGCCCGCCGAAGAAACAACGTCCGCCAGCTGCTGCAGTGAAAGGGTACCATCCCACCAAGTGTTCCTGCTCTCTGCCGTGGTGAACATTATTGATAAAACGCAAAAACCCACCCCTCTGTCGAGTTTTATTAGATAGTGCTTCCCAATTGAATCTTACTTCTAAGCAAACGGTTGAGCCCCTAGGGTTACACACGAGTTAGTCTAATGTCTTCGTTACTGGGGTTAACGACACCAAACGTCACGCCATGAGCAGCAGTGTGGTTCAAATCCGGTCAAAGTATTCGGGATTCAGCGCCAACATGATGTGCTTGGTGGCTGAAAAGGTAACGTCGGATTTGCCTTCCTCGACGGTCAATCTTCAAAATTGGGAAATTCCTCCTGGTGTCCGACTTGCTCCAGCTAAGGTTAAGGGCCTATCACTGACTGATGTGATGATGATAGGATCGTTGAATCAGTGCGCTCTGGATGAAATTGCCGTTAATTTTCGATTCCCACTCTAGGTCCTGACGACGGACGTCGCGAAGATGTACCGTCAGGTTCTACTTGACAAGAACCACAGACGTTTGCAAAGAGTGTTCTTCCGGTTGGATCCTTCGAGCCCGGCTCGAGTGTTGGAGTTGAAAACCGTGACGTACGGTACAGCTTCTGCGCCTTTCTTGGCAACAAGAGCGTTACTGCAGTTGGCAAATGATGATGGGCACAAGTTTCCATTGGCTGCAAAAATAGTGCGCAACAGCTTCTAATGCACTTTTCGGATTTGACGATATCAATGATGCGAAGAAGGCTCAGTCGCAATTTATCCAGATTTAATTTGCATGAGTGGGCCTCTAATTAGTAGCTTTTTGTGGGCCTCTAATCAGTAGCTATACAAAGTATCTTCACGTACTTACCTTACCAATCAGACCAAGGCCGGTGTGGCCTCTGCTGTGCACAGAAGTCGTCTCCATTGTATTGATGGGACACGCTATTCCTTCCATCCAATCCTCCGGTTAACACTCCTCTTCCCAGATCTTCGTAATTACCCAGTGCAACGCCCTGGCTAGTGTCACCACCGTATTTTTCATAGCTCGCTTGGGCGTTGGTCAACTCCAGTAGCTTGTGTTGTTTTTCAACCGACCAATTTTCTCCTCATCTTCCGGAAGGGTTGGGGTCGGGATCCTGTCATTTTCTGCGCGTGTTCCTCAGATTTATTACCGTGCCACCTTCGTTCGCTGTAATAATTCCGTTCAGGTGCTTGTCGAAGTATCTTCACGTATTCAAGCATATTCAGAGAATATTTTCGAACGTAATGTACATAATCTTGGGATGGTCTAGGTCACCCAAACTGTCCTGGCGTTCATAACTTAAGATTTCCAGTTGTTATAGCCATTTTTGGGGAATACAGGTTATTTAGTTTGTTTATAGTAGGTTATTTCATATATTGCACGTTGTGCCTTACCAAAAGATGACTGCCATCTGAATCACATATGAGCACTCTTAATATTGCTCCTCGTCGTTGCGCCCACCTCGCTGCCTACAAATATAGTCACCGACTACCTAGCACAGAAAACAGACATCCAAACCAGAATATATTTCTCAAAAAACTTGTTTTTTTAAATAATCATTTGTTTGTACAGGCTCAATCGAATCAACTTTACAGAGCCAAATTTTCATGTTTTTATACATCATTTGTCTTAAAACTAAAGTTAGGATGATAGAGCCGATTACTCACGGCACGTCTCGAGGCTAATAGGAATTACAAATTACGGATGGGAAAGAGGGTGGGAATTTAAAGTATGGTTTTACCTAACATATTAAATTTAAATTCTAAATTATTGAAACACTTATAACTATACAATTTATGGTTTTCTTTTGACTTGAACATGTTTCGAAAAAGAAAAAACCACCACACATATACACAGATAAAAAAACTTAAAATAAACATACAGGTTAAACTAACTACAATCCAAGACTAATGTTAGTCAAAACACATAAATGAGTTTCATGACCAACGTCACATCGTACAGCCAAATATCTCGAATTGGCACATTGGGTTGTCTACCTCTGTGCGAGAGAATCACTAAAGCCTCGATCTAGGCCACGATGCTCAGCACATGACCAAATAACGTGATCTGCGTCTGATAGCTTTGTCCACACTCACAGAGATTGCTGTCGTTCAGCCCAACCCGGTATGAATGAGCGTTCAAAGAATAATGATTGGACATGAGGCGAGACATGACACGAATGAAGTCTCGACCCACATCCATCCCGCTAAACCACGGTTTCTTCGACACCTTTGGGATGATAGAATGTTGCCATCGCCCCAAATCTCCCTGACTCCATTTATACTGCCAGCTGACGAGTGACTGTTGACGAAAAATACTAAAAATTCGTTGAAGGCGATTGTGGTCGACTTGTAAATATCGCCTTCCATAGCGCCCACCTTTGCAAGCGAGTCCGCTTTCTCATTGCCCGGTATTGAACAATGAGATGGGACCCATACAAAGGTGATGATAAATAACGCGAAGATAAAGCACTTAGAAGCTCCTGTATTTTCATGAGAAAATACGAGTGCTTTACCAACCTCAAGGAGCGAATAGCCTCTATAGAACCGAGACTATCCGCAAAATGAAGTACTGATCCGTTAATTAATGAGGCAACAATTTCTAAACGTAGAAATGTATTGCCGCTAATTCAGACGACATGCACGGAACAAGGGCTCGAAGTTTACGGTTGGCGCTATAAATTTCATTAAATATACCAAAGCCTGCTGACTCCTCTATCAAAGATCCGTCAGTGAAAAACGATTTAGTGGAATCAACTTGGCCAAACTTTGCAGCAAATATCACCGGAGCAATCATAGGACGATGATGCTCTGGGATTCCACGAAGCTCCTGCTTCATGGATAAATCAAAATGAACCGAATTGTCAAAATCGGAGAAGCAAACACGATTGGAAATATTCGGCGAAGGGCTGACATCCTGTGTTATGTACCAATGGTACAAAGTTCAAAAAAACTTGTGTAAGGATTCAAATTAAAATACGTTAAAACACTAATGCCATCTCTCGGGCTATGGCCACTTGCGATTTTTAATCGAACATGGGTAAATTCGTTGACGCACACAGTGAAAGAACTGAACTGCCAAAAAATTTAGTTGATGAATAAGATTTTAAGCTGGTCAATTGGTAGCGATGCCAGCGCCGCCACGGTATTGCCAGTTCATTACGATTATGAAATGGCCGTTAGTCTTCTTACACAGTTTTTGAATTTGACTGGGATGTCTGTTCTCTGTGTACCGAACACACGACTGAACTACCAATGGCTGCCTAGCCAACGGCTTGCAAACCACCAGCCTACTGAGCCATCGGCAATCTGGTCAGACATTTGAAATCTGCGGTGCATTTACAGTAAATTTAGTCTACAAAACAAAATTATGAGACATTACCTGTCATTTGCGTTACTCATCAATAGTTTACAATCGTTGGAGGATATTTTTTGATTAATTTATTGATACAGGGGACAATTTTCAACCGATTGATTAGCACGTCTTGAAAATTTATCGATGATTAATTGAGTTATAGCATTTCATTTGTAACAATATTTCGTGTCAGTCGCTATTTTCAGATTTTTGTTTCACTCTCTACCTTTGATATGAGACGTATGCCATAAAATAGTTCAACAAATGCCGCCGCCCTCTTGGGTTAAGGAATTCTCTAACCAAAAACGCGAACCACCCTAGCATCGTGCAATGAGCGAGCATTTCTTTCAAGGTCTTGCCGTTCTCTTTCCTCTTACCAGCCAAACTTTCTTCTCGATGACGGACGATGATGATCATGCATCATCATTGCGATCGCCAGAGCAGCGGCAGTCGCTCTCATCTCTCGTTTTTCTCACCGAGTTTCCTCCTGGCATGGTCTGAGCGTGAGCGTGAATCACCCGGCCAAGTGCAAGTTCAAGGAGAGATGTAACCATTCTTGTTTTTTTATCTTTTCTTTTCGGGAAAGAAAGTTTCGTTTTATCCACCGTGAGAGAGGGAGAGAATGGTGAGAGCGAGAGCGGCTAAGTAACCTCAACGGGAGGAAAATTGCCACACGTCGCAGCAGAAACAACAGCACGGACCTCGGGTCGGGGCCTGTGACGGTTCCAGCGCTATCAGGACGGATTATTCCGCAGTAACGTCTTTCCGGAGAAACACGTGCTTTCCGTTCATCAGTGTACCAACATTGCATCGACGGTATTCGGCTGTTCGAAAAGGGGGAATAAAAAACAAGTGCTCCAATTTGTGCCGCGCTTACGTGTGCGTGTGCGTTCAGGTTAAGGTGCGTACGAGTGTGCAGCGATCGATCATTTCTCCGACGGATCGAGCGAGAGTGGAAAGTTACACTTTTTTTTTGTTTCGGGTGCCAACGACATCTAGTGTGACAAGTTCAAGTTCAAGTCGTAAAAGTGGCGATGAGTTACATTCTTTTTGCCCGCGGCTCCTAGTTGAGAACCCAGAATTGCAGCGGATTGTGTGAGGAACCGTAAGTTCACCTAGATTTTTTCTTCTTCTCAAATATTCGACCGTGTAATCGAGTGAGTGAATGGAGAACAGGCACACGGGGAGAGAGAGAGAAGAAAAAGAACAACAACGCCGCACAGGCCACGGAAGATGAAATAAAGGATAATTGGATTCAATAAATCATCGTTCAGCGGGTTCCCAAGTATTCCTCCGACGAACCCTCTGGTGGAGTAAGTGTTTTCGGTTGTTGTTCTGGTGGTTTTTGTTGATTTTTTTTTTGCTTTCTTCTGTTGGTCGAAGACATTGGATACGGCTCTGGACGGGCGAACGGGAGTGAAATTGAATTGAGCTGACTCAGAAGGGGTTCGTCGCTTTCCTTGCTAGTGAAGCGTTGTTGTTGCTGGTCCTGCTGCTGGCGGCGACGAAGAGCAGTGTGTTCGGTGGAAAGGAATTTTTCCGGGCTTCTCCTGCCTGAAGCTCGCCCTGTTTGCATGGTGTTGCACTGTTGTTACTGATACTGTTGAAGTGGTCGTCGTCGTAAGAAAGTGGAAGGAATTTTTGCGCAAAATTTAAAAAAATAAGAAGAGAAGATAGTGTTGGTTCTGCTGTTGCATCGATCCAGTGCAATTGGTGGCAGGTGGCTCATTTGAGAAGCTACGTGGGCTTACCCGAAAAGCAAGTGGAATTCGGTTGGATCTTCGGTGCAGGTGAGTTTTTTTGTGGTGGGGAACATTGGTTTGGAGGTCATGTTTTGCGGGATTTGCAATGAAGGATCGAATTAGTATGCTACGATCTATATTGATACGTGGCAAAGGATATACATGTGTTTGGGGACTGGAAATTCTGATACAAATAGAATTTGAATGCGTAACTGGAATCTTATTTCAGAAGTAACATTACACAAATGCAGTTACAGATCGCTACAATTAAGGTAGTAATCAAACGAGCTGTCATCAAACAGTTTTTGTACACTGCAAAAGTTTCAATTCTCAAAGTCATTTTAGATCTGAACGAACTGCATACAGTCCACACACAAAAGAAATTCTTATAAACCTTAGGAGTATTTTCGGAGGTGACTTGAAATTTAAAAAAAGTTGAGCACTCGACACTGAAGAAGTCTGTAAGTAGCAGACGAAATAGGCCTATCTGTCAAAAGATAAGCTTCTAGTAGAATTTAAAGGAATTTGCTTGCGTTTACTAGCGATAATTTGAAAAAAGTGTTTCAATGCTTTTATTTTTAAAAAGTGATCAAATGAAGTGTTAATTTCAAATTCTCCTAGTTTCCTAATAAAAAAAGTTAACAAGAAAATCTAGTAGAAGTATTGTAGGGCATTTCCTCTATAGAAGATGGAATACAAAGTTATTAGAGATACTTGTGGAAACTCATGAACAAATCTGGCTAAATCTAACACTCAGAAGAGACTTGTCAGAGTCGTCTAGAAAGTACTAAAGAAAAGTTGTCTAGCAAGTACTAAAGAAATTTTCGACAAAGTTTAATGTTTTATATGTAGATGTGAAACGAGACTTTTTCAAGTGACTTCATAAGACAATCGAGAAAAATCTATGTTTAAAAACTATTGGAAGATCTGCAGATACTTTTACAAGAAGGTTTGCAGGAAGTTTCACAGGAGGAAATGAACAGGAATCTCGAGCAGAAAGTCAGTTCTGTTGAAAACTCAATTGTGCTTGGCAGAATTCTACATCGTCGAAAGTTTTTTGATCCTCTAGGACTTCGATAAGACTTTTTTTCATATCAAAAGGACTTTATCCCACATTCCCGTCGACTGATAAAAGGGACACAAACAGCTACGCACAACAAGCTATTCAAAACATTTATAGGATAACTGAATATAAAAAACCTGATTTTGCTTAAAATACAATTTGATTTTAGCTAAAAGCTTCCGAAAATTTCATGTGAATCTTACATTAGGTTTACATATCCAGAAAATGCATGAAATGAACATTAAAAAACGTGTGGTTATGATACAATCAATAGGTGTTCTAAGGACTGCCTCTAAAACGAACTGGCAACACATTAAAGAGAGAAAGAGAGAGATAGTTTGAAGTTTTGAATAAGGCGAAACACAAATATTTTTTTATTGTTAAAAAAATAAATAAATTTAAAGTACATCGAAAACGGTAATACTAAAGAAGTTCATTCTGTTAACTTTATTTTATTCAAAATTGGCTCAGAAATCATAATTTGCCATCGAACACATACGTTTTGTATATATGATTATATATGATCAATGTTTCAAAAATGCACTCGAATTGGCTTCTTCAGAAACTTTTTCGTTTGAAACTTCTCCATCCACCTGAAGTCATGAAAATGTGCGTTTAAATGTCTTATTTTTGTGGTAACCATTTGGGGGAAAAAAAGTAAAAATATGTATATTGATGTTTTTAAAATTTTGGGTTTATTATCAAGTTTTTATTCTGAATTTTTTTGGTCGACCAGTCTAATATTCTCTCTCTATGAGTTCACTAGAATTCATTTCAGGCATTTTTTCATACACTCAAAAGTTTTTAAGTTAGATTTGTTTGAATAAAACATATGCAAAAACACTTACGACCATTTCAAAACTTACTCGAGAATGGAAAATGATCAGTCTTCGACACCGATAGCATGTGCGAGATCTCATTCCAATCAACGACCATGCCGTTTGGTCGATCGGTCATTGCTCGAAAACGATCACTGTTTAGCGAAAGTTCAATAGCTGATCAAGTTATTGACAGATGAACGGGGTGAATGAAGGGTAGCCTCAGACTGATAGTCTTACGCGTGTGTCATAAGCGTTGCCAGTTGATTTTCGATACAATCTTTAGATTATCGTAGAACTAACTGAAGTAATTGCGTGCGGTATACGGGTCCTCCCTTAGCCCAGTCGGTAAAGGCGCAGCTACAAAGCAACTCCATGCTGGAGGTGGCTGGGTTCGATTCCCGGTCTGGTCTAGGAATTTTTCGTTGAGGAACATAGGGTATTATTGTACTTGCCACACAATTATACTAATGCAAAAATGGTACCTGGCATCGATAGCTCTCAATCAATAACTATGGAAGTGCATTTAGAACACTAAGTTGACAACAAGCAATAAGCGAATTGTGTAAAAATATTGAAATATGTGTAAAAATATTGAAATGGAAGATTTTCTAGGTTATACAAGAACTCTCTGGAGTAAAGCTCTCCATAGATTACAAGTGAATCAATATTTGAACAGATTATAGACTGTTCCGAAAAATATAAACACACTTTCTTTGTCAAATAAAAAGTCCATACTGTGATTTTTGATGATTTTATTCTCAAACATAGTAAATGACAATGTCTTCTTTCAGTTTTGATTTCAATTGGCATGAGTTTTCGTAGGGTAGGCGATTCCAGGCCAATATTTCTTAACTTTTTTATCACTATCCGCTGGTTTCATGTGTTTTTGCAGCCTCGCTTTCGTCAAAACCCAGAAAGTTTCGATAGGCCGAATCTCTGGGCAGTTTGGAATATATATGACATTGTTCCTTTTGTACCACTCTAGTGCATATTCAGAGTAATAGCAGGAATCAAGTTCAGGACAAAAGATTGTAGGCTTGTTATGCTGTTTGATCAAGGGTAGTAATTTTTATAGCAGACACTCCTTTACGTAAATTTTACCATTCATTGTGTCTGTCGTAATGAATGGACAAGATATTTTTGGCCTGTCACACCACTAACCATCTTGCCGAATTTTTTTGGTTCAAATGGCTTTCACGGATCCATGAACATTTGTGTAGGTTTCATCGTCCATGATAACACAGCCCTATTTTTCGCTCAGCAGTTTGTCGTACAGCTTTTGAGCCCTCGATTTCACAGATTCAGCCTGTTTGGTGCTTCATTTTGGCTGCTTCTGCTCGACGAGTATGCAGGCCCATTCTCTCCTTGGCACGCATAACATTAGTCGCCGAAGTGCTTAGCGTTTTCGCCACATCTCGGACTGATGCTGAAGGATGACGCTACAAATAGTCCCTTACCTTTCTGTCGATTGTAGGGTCAGCGGGACCGGGTTTTCTACCCTGTCTCGGGGAATCTACGAAAGAGCACTATTGTTGATACTTCCGTAATGCGGTTTGAATTGCTCCGACGCTCAAACCTTCTTCCTTAGCCAGTTTCTGATCGAAAGACCACTGACGGTGCACCGTTTGTGCACAATCCGTTTTCTTTGCTCGGGAGGAAGACCACGCATTTTCAAACTTCCGTGCGAAGAATTGCAAAAAAAAATGTCAACATCAGTTTAATTTGGATGTAAGAACAGGACGCAGCCAAAAGTTAGTTGAATACTGCACGCATTTTGAATTGACGGTTAATCATTAGTGTATTTATAATTATCGGAACAGTCTATAGTGAAACTCAAGTGATATTATGGAAAACCGCAAAAAATTGATATTTTAAATGCCCCGAGCAACAATCCTCTTGAGTGGGAAAAGCGTTTGCTTATATCTGTGAAAATTTACCAGTGGATGAAAACAAAAAAGCAACTCAGTCAAAAATAGAAAAATCTGGATTTTCAATTAAAGAAACTATGGCAGCAGACATACAGGATGAACGATCGATTTGAGTTAATAAGAAGTTTCTTGAAGTCTGAACCTATACTTTCAACTTCGATTGGACGTCGTGGACGGCCATCAAAGCTAATTCCATGAGTTAAGCGACCGCCGTAAACGGAGGACGATATACAACGAGTTGATCGATTCAAAAGTGAATACGATAGAGAAGAGGCCTTTAGCAGCAAGGAAAACGGTGTACAAACCGTTCTAGAACTAATCTTGTAGAAAGTAATTGATCGCATATTAAAGAACAGTAACCATGCTGCCAAAATGTTCATCGTCATAAAAAATATCGAGAAATGATGTCTGCAGAAGAGGCATTTGAATACTTCCTCGATTGCGACTTGACCCAATATGGGAACGACCAGACACAAATCCTGCAAGATTTTCGATCTTTAAAATGATGCTAACAATCAAGGCAGTAGATCTTCAAGGTCTTATCTCTAGAATACTTTTTAGAGCATTTATTATCTTATTGAAAATATTAGATTAAGTGCATGTAATCAACTGGCTCTCTTGAATTTCACAAACTCAAAAAAACTTTAAGGACATTGACCGAGACTTTATTTAGCCGGTTGTTCCGTAAGATCTGAACTCCACAATACTTTGTAGAGACTTAAATGTGCTATCAAATTGATTCAATGATGTTCATATTTTCATGAGGCCTTCGTGAGCTTCCTGAACTAACATAAATTTTTAAAGTGTTGCTCGTGGTTTATTCGAGCCTGTAAATCTTAAATATCTTATATTCAGAATCTAATGCAAAACGATTCGATGATGTTGTCAGAAGGCTGTCTTGAACTTCCCATACTCATAAAAACTTTCAGGACATTATTCATAACTTCATTGAGCTTGTAGATCGACAAGATCGGAACTCCAGAATACTTTGACGATACACAAATATCCTATCAATATCATTTCATGATATGTATGCTGACAAAAAGCCTATCTTGAACTTCCTGAAGATGTTAATATTCTTTGATTGTTGTTTTCTATTCTCCCAATGCGCGGGAAACTATCTTCGATGAAATTTGTCAGAAGCAGATGATTTCCCATCAAACCACGAGAGGCTCTAGACGTGGACAGTAATTTATTGCTAGAACGAAAAAGAGAAGAGAAAGTATTGATCGTTCCGTTAGAGTACGGCAGGCTGTGAAATGGAAAAATGCCTGTTGAAAACGAGCGGAGGGCAACATGGGAAATCATCAGCTTCTGACAAATTTCATCATGTTAATATTGTTGAAGTTTTATTGAGCATTCAGATGTTCAAGACCTTGGCTCCAGGATAGTTGTGAGAGCGTTGAGCATCTTATCGTAACCATTCTTAGACGCTCAAGTCATCGTATAGCTATTGAGTCAAAAGACTATGAAGATCTTAATTTCAAAGATTTTGGAGTACTTAGACATAGACTAATACAAAACATGTCAAATATTAAAGCATAATCCAGAAAATATTTCTAAACCGCCTCATTGTTTGTATCACTTCCAATTATAAAACTTTCAGTTAAATGTCGTTTTTCTCAGAAGTTATTTAAATCATTGATGATCTGATTAATTTTGCGTTCAAGATACTCTCTCTATTTTATATTTAAAATGGCATCATTGATTTGTTTTTGTGTCTTAATAGATTTATTAGCTTGCTTGGTTCGTTTTGAAAGTGGAAAAGAAAAATACTTTTTTTTCGGGAAATCACTTTTATTGCTTCGTATAAAAGACTGATTCGATGAAATTTGGACACACGCAATTGTTCGTAACTTTTTAGCGTGTGGGTAAAAATAATTGAAATTTCAACTGAATGTATTTCATTGTGTTGTGTCAATTGTGTAATGAGTTTCGTGAAAATCGGTCGAGTGATTTCACTCACTTCGAAACCCCAAACGCTTCTCATCGATGGATCGGAAAACAGTGATAAGTGAATCAGAACCTGTTAACTGATTGTATACGGATTTTTTCTACACCGTTTTCGACATAATTTATGGTCTTCATGATTGAACAAGTGATATGAAAAGGATAAAATTTGCGAACAGATGACGTTTTTTACAAGTTGTTCTAGACTTCCAAACCATCTTTGTGTTCCAGATCTTGATGGTCTACATGATCAATAAGGATGTTTTACTTTATGAGTTTAAATATTACCCTACAGGACATCATAGCACTGTAATGAAAACGTTAACTCCATGAGACTTCATTACACCTTTTAGACAAATGATAGTATTTTCAGAATATCTAACGTGTACTCCAAAACTCCTTATCGATGAGTTTTTGATAACAATGTATTCTAATATGGATATTTACTATGTGTCGATGTGAAAACCTTCACATGCGGCCTCATAACACCGTTATAGCCAGAGCCATTACTATTAGCGCCAGAAAATCTGTCGTTACTCCATGCTATTCTTGAGATCAGATCTCGATGTTGAACATGATCAGAAATTTAGGTGTTGAATTGCAGCTGTTTTGGTTAATTTTTGATCATTTTGATTCCCAGAAGATGAAGAGTCGAGAGACAGATGACATTTGATGAAACACATATTTCTGAATGACTCAGAGCACTAATCAAGCAAAGGAAACCAAATTTAGCATGTGAGAGTTTCTGGAAGATCTCGAAATCTTCTATGGTAGTTTGAGACCTTTTCCCTTTTATGGAAGGGGAGGCTCTCATGCAAACGAAACAGAAGATTCTGCATAACTCCAGAACTAATAAAGCAAATAGAACCAACTTCCTTGCGTAGCCCTTTCGGGTTTTCAGTGAAGGCAAGGAAATGTTTTCTAGGGCTTGTAGTTCGAGATCCTTCTCCTCTCTACAAAGAGGTGGAGGGGGGGGGGGAGCTCTCATACAAATGAAATCAGAAATTTCTACATAACTCATGAGAACTAAGAAAGCAAATGGAACGCTAAATTTAGACAGGATTTGAGGATTTTTGTAGGCAAGAAATGTTTGGACGGTAGTTTGAGACCCCTTTCCTCTACCTAGAAGAGTACACACACACTTAGAAAAAACCGTGTAAATTTAAAGCTCCTTGGATGCACATAAAGGGAGCGGCCCGTTGGACATAAATTCACATCTTTTTTTATAATTACATGACAATAAAATCACAAAATGACAATTTACATGCCACGACTTAAAAGTAAGGCAAGGCACCTAAAATTACAATTATCATTGCTTTGATCGTTGATGTAATTTTAAATGCACTTGGATGCAATTTTTTATCCTGCATGATCTAATTCTACTTACCGTTCAAAAATTCAAGAAAAAGCGTTTAATTAAATTAAATAGAAAAAAGTAATTCTTGCTGCCACAATTAACTCCGAACAGTATTTGCAGTATTTTGCTGTGATATAGTTAATCGAAGTTATCTACAGTGTTACTGAACCATAAAAATGAAAAATTTCGGAAAAACTGTTAACATGAAAATATTAGTTTTATTATTTTATATAAGGACATTGCAACATTGCAATCGAAAGATTCTTTTACATATTGTTAAAGTTCACTTTTAAGCTTAAGTTACGTATCAATAAAAAAATTAATTACTTAAATCAAATCAAATCAAATAAAATAGTAAGAAAAATGTTAAAATGTTCCAGTTAATTTTCGGAAATACATCGAAATTCGAATAAAAAAGTTTTTACTCTCGAATTTGATCATTGCCTTCGATCTTGTTGTCTAGTCGTCGGTTCATGATTGGAAATTGCTTCTATAACACTCTGAACCAAACGTTGTTGCTTGCTTTTCTTCGTTGCCTTCGATTTCGATCCAGTCAGCGGAATAATTTTGAAAAAATAGACTTGCAAAACTCTAAAAATTTCGAATGCTTATCATATACACCAAGTTATAAATGTCATGCACAATGAGAATTCGAAATTTTTAGGTTTTGCAAGTCTATTTTTTCAAAATTATTCCATGACTGGATCGAAATCGAAGGCAACGAAGAAAAGCAAGCAACAACGTTTGGTTCAGAGTGTTATAGAAGCAATTTCCAATCATGAACCGACGACTAGACAACAAGATCGAAGGCAATGATCAAATTCGAGAGTAAAAACTTTTTTATTCGAATTTCGATGTATTTCCGAAAATTAACTGGAACATTTTAACATTTTTCTTACTATTTTATTTGATTTGATTTGATTTAAGTAATTAATTTTTTTATTGATACGTAACTTAAGCTTAAAAGTGAACTTTAACAATATGTAAAAGAATCTTTCGATTGCAATGTTGCAATGTCCTTATATAAAATAATAAAACTTATATTTTCATGTTGACAGTTTTTCCGAAATTTTTCATTTTTATGGTTCAGTAACACTGTAGATAACTTCGATTAACTATATCACAGCAAAATACTGCAAATACTGTTCGGAGTTAATTGTGGCAGCAAGAATTACTTTTTTCTATTTAATTTAATTAAACGCTTTTTATTGAATTTTTGAACGGTAAGTAGAATTAGATCATGCAGGATAAAAAATTGCATCCAAGTGCATTTAAAATTACATCAACGATCAAAGCAATGATAATTGTAATTTTAGGTGCCTTGCCTTACTTTTAAGTCGTGGCATGTAAATTGTCATTTTGTGATTTTATTGTCATGTAATTATAAAAAAAGATGTGAATTTATGTCCAACGGGCCGCTCCCTTTATGTGCATCCAAGGAGCTTTAAATTTACACGGTTTTTTCTAAGTGTGTGTGTATCTTCTAGAGAGGAAAGGGGTCTCAAACTACCGTAAAACATTTCTTGCCTACAAAATCCTCACCTGTCAAATTTGGTTCCATTTGCTTTCTTAGTTCTCGAGTTATGTAGAAATTTCAGTTTCATTTGTATGAGAGCCCCCCCCCCCCCCTCCACCTCTTTGTAGAGAGGAGAAGGATCTCGAACTACAATAGAAACATTTCTTGCCTCCTGAAAACCCGACATGCAAAATTTGGTTCTATTTGCTTTATTAGTTCTTGAATTATGCAGAATCTTCTGTTTCATTTGCATGAGCCTCCCCTTCCATAAAAGGAAAAGGTCTCAAACTACCATAGAAAGATTTCAGTCTTCCAGAAACTCTCACATGCTAAATTTGGTTTCCTTTGCTTGATTAGTGCTCGAGTCATTCAGAAATATGTGTTTCATCAAATGTCATCTGCCTGACTCTTCATCTTCAAATCAAAATGATCAAAAATTAACCAAAACAGCTGCAATTCAACACCTAAATTTCTGATCATGTTCAACATCGAGATCTGATCTCAAGAATAGTATGGAGTAACGAAGATTTTCTGGCTATAATGAAATACGGCTATAACGGTGTTATGAGGCTGCATGAAGGTTTTCACATCGACACATAGTAAATATCCATATTAGAATATTGTTATCAAAACTCATCGATAGTTTGGAGTACCGTAGATATTCTGAAAATACTATCATTTGTCTAAAAAGGTGTAATGAAGTCTCATGGAGTTAACGTTTCTATTACAGTGCTATGATGTCCCGTAGGGCTATTTAAACTCATAAGTAAATCTCCTTATTGATCATGTAGACCATCAAGATCTGAACACAAAGATGGTTTGGAAGTCTAGAACAACTTATAAAAAAAAACATCTGTTCGCAAATTTTATCCTTTTCATATCACTTGTTCAATCATGAAGACCATAAATTATGTCGAAAAACGGTGTAGAAAAAAATCCGTATACAATCAGTTAACAGGTTCTGATTCACTTATCACTGTTTTCCGATCCATCGATGAGAAGCGTTTGGGGTTTCGAAGTGAGTGAAATCACTCGACCGATTTTCACGAAACTCATTACACAATTGACACAACACAATGAAATACATTCAGTTGAAATTTCAATTATTTTTACCCACACGCTAAAAAGTTACGAACAATTGCGTGTGTCCAAATTTCATCGAATCAGTCTTTATACGAAGCAATAAAAGTGATTTCCCGAAAAAAAAAGTATTTTCTTTTCCACTTTCAAAACGAACCAAGTAAGCCAATAAATCTATTAAGACAAAAACAAATCAATGATGCCATTTTAAATATAAAATAGAGAGAGTATCATGAACGCAAAATTAATCAGATCATCAATGATTTAAATAACTTCTGAGAAAAACGACATTTAACTGAAAGTTTTATAATTGGAAGTGATACAAACAATGAGGCGGTTTAGAAATATTTTCTGGATTATGCTTTAATATTTGACATGTTTTGTATTAGTCTATGTCTAAGTACTCCAAAATCTTTGAAATTAAGATCTTCATAGTCTTTTGACTCAATAGCTATACGATGACTTGAGCGTCTAAGAATGGTTACGATAAGATGCTCAACGCTCTCACAACTATCCTGGAGCCAAGGTCTTGAACATCTGAATGCTCAATAAAACTTCAACAATATTAACATGATGAAATTTGTCAGAAGCTGATGATTTCCCATGTTGCCCTCCGCTCGTTTTCAACAGGCATTTTTCCATTTCACAGCCTGCCGTACTCTAACGGAACGATCAATACTTTCTCTTCTCTTTTTTCGTTCTAGCAATAAATTACTGTCCACGTCTAGAGCCTCTCGTGTTGATGGGAAATCATCTGCTTCTGACAAATTTCATCGAAGATAGTTTCCCGCGCATTGGGAGAATAGAAAAAAACAACAATCAAAGAATATTAACATCTTCAGGAAGTTCAAGATAGGCTTTTTGTCAGCATACATATCATGAAATGATATTGATAGGATATTTGTGTATCGTCAAAGTATTCTGGAGTTCCGATCTTGTCGATCTACAAGCTCAATGAAGTTATGAATAATGTCCTGAAAGTTTTTATGAGTATGGGAAGTTCAAGACAGCCTTCTGACAACATCATCGAATCGTTTTGCATTAGATTCTGAATATAAGATATTTAAGATTTACAGGCTCGAATAAACCACGAGCAACACTTTAAAAATTTATGTTAGTTCAGGAAGCTCACGAAGGCCTCATGAAAATATGAACATCATTGAATCAATTTGATAGCACATTTAAGTCTCTACAAAGTATTGTGGAGTTCAGATCTTACGGAACAACCGGCTAAATAAAGTCTCGGTCAATGTCCTTAAAGTTTTTTTGAGTTTGTGAAATTCAAGAGAGCCAGTTGATTACATGCACTTAATCTAATATTTTCAATAAGATAATAAATGCTCTAAAAAGTATTCTAGAGATAAGACCTTGAAGATCTACTGCCTTGATTGTTAGCATCATTTTAAAGATCGAAAATCTTGCAGGATTTGTGTCTGGTCGTTCCCATATTGGGTCAAGTCGCAATCGAGGAAGTATTCAAATGCCTCTTCTGCAGACATCATTTCTCGATATTTTTTATGACGATGAACATTTTGGCAGCATGGTTACTGTTCTTTAATATGCGATCAATTACTTTCACAAGATTGGTTCTAGAACGGTTGTACACCGTTTTCCTTGCTGCTAAAGGCCCTTCTCTATCGTATTCACTTTTGAATCGATCAACTCGTTGTATATCGTCCTCCGTTTACGGCGGTCGCTTAACTCATGGAATTGTTTTGATGGCCGTCCACGACGTCCAATCGAAGTTGAAAGTATAGGTTCGACTTCAAGAAACTTCTTATTAACTCAAATCGATCGTTCATCCTGTATGTCTGCTGCCATAGTTTCTTTAATTGAAAATCCAGATTTTTCTATTTTTGACTGAGTTGCTTTTTTTGTTTTCATCCACTGGTAAATTTTCACAGATATAAGCAAACGCTTTTCCCACTCAAGAGGATTGTTGCTCGGGGCATTTAAAATATCAATTTTTTGCGGTTTTCCATAATATCACTTGAGTTTCACTATAGACTGTTCCGATAATTATAAATACACTAATGATTAACCGTCAATTTAAAATACATGCAGAATTCAACCAACTTTTGGCTGGGTCCTGTTGTTACATCCAAATTAAACTGATGTTGTAATTTTTTTTTTCAATTTTTTGTTCGGAAGTTTGAAAATCCGTGGTCTTTCTCCCGAGCAAAGAAAACGAATTGTGCTCAAACGGTGCACTGTCAGTGGCCTTTCGATCAGAAAACTGGCTAAGGAAGTAGGTGTGAGTGTCATAGCAATTCAAACCACATTACGGAAGTATCAACAACAGTGCTCTTTCGTAGATTCCCCGAGACGGGGTTAGAAAACCCGGTCTCACTGACCCTACAATTGACAGAAAGGTAAGGGTCTATTTGTAGTGTCATCTTTCAGCATCAGTCCGAGATGTGGCGAAAACGCTAAGCACTTCGACGACTAATGTTATGCGTGCCAAGGAGAGAATGGGCCTGCATACTTGTCGGAAGCGCAGCAGCCAAAATGAAGCACAAAACAGGCTGAATCTGTGAAATCGAGGGCTCAAAAGCTGTACGACAAACTGCTGAGCGAAAAATAGGGCTGTGTTATCATGGACGATGAAACCTACACAAATGTTCATGGATCCGTGAAAGCCATTTGAACCAAAAAATTCGGCAAGATGGTTATGGTGTGACAGGCCAAAAATATCTTGTCCATTCATTACGACAGACACAATGAATGGTAAAATTTACGTAAAGGAGTGTCTGCTATAAAAATTACTACCCTTGATCAAACAGCATAACAAGCCTACAATCTTTTGTCCTGAACTTGATTCCTGCTATTACTCTGAATATGCACTAGAGTGGTACAAAAGGAACAATGTCATATATATTCCAAACTGCCCAGAGATTCGGCCTATCGAAACTTTCTGGGTTTTGACGAAAGCGAGGCTGCAAAAACACATGAAACCAGCGGATAGTGATAAAAAAAGTTAAGAAATATTGGCCGGGAATCGCCTACCCTACGAAAACTCATGCCAATTGAAATCAAAACTGAAAGAAGACATTGTCATTTACTATGTTTGAGAATAAAATCATCAAAAATCACAGTATGGACTTTTTTATTTGACAAAGAAAGTGTGTTTATATTTTTCGGAACAGTCTATAATCTGTTCAAATATTGATTCACTTGTAATCTATGAAGAGCTTTACTCCAGAGAGTTCTTGTATAACCTAGAAAATCTTCCATTTCAATATTTTTTACACATATTTCAATATTTTTTACACAATTCGCTTATTGCTTGTTGTCAACTTAGTGTTCTAAATGCACTTCCATAGTTATTGATTGAGAGCTATCGATGCCAGGTACCATTTTTGCATTAGTATAATTGTGTGGCAAGTACAATAATACCCTATGTTCCTCAACGAAAAATTCCTAGTCCAGACCGGGAATCGAACCTAGCCACCTCCAGCATGGAGTTGCTTTGTAGCTGCGCCTTTACCCACTGGGCTAAGGGAGGACCCGTATACCGCACGCAATTACTTCAGTTAGTTCTACGATAATCTAAAGATTGTATCGAAAATCAACTGGCAACGCTTATGACACACACGCGTAAGACTATCAGTCTGAGGCTACCCCTTCATTCACCCCGTTCATCTGTCAATAACTTGATCAGCTATTGAACTTTCGCTAAACAGTGATCGTTTTCGAGCAATGACCGATCGACCAAACGGCATGGTCGTTGATTGGAATGAGATTTCGCACATGCTATCGGTGTCGAAGACTGATCATTTTCCATTCTCGAGTAAGTTTTGAAATGGTCGTAAGTGTTTTTGCATATGTTTTATTCAAACACATCTAACTTAAAGACTTTTGAGTGTATGAAAAAATGCCTGAAAACGAATTCTAGTGAACTCATAAAGAGAGAAAACCAAAAGGTCGACCAAAAAAAATGCAGAATAAAAACTTGATAATAAACCGAAAATTTTAAAAACATCAATATTCATATCTTTACTTTTTTCCCCCAAATGGTTACCACAAAAATAAGACATTTAAACGCACATTTTCATGACTTCAGGTGGATGGAGAAGTTTCAAACGAAAAAGTTTCTGAAGAAGCCAATTCGAGTGCATTTTTGAAACATTGATCATATATAATCATATATACAAAACGTATGTGTTCGATGGCAAATTATGATTTCTGAGCCAATTTTGAATAAAATAAAGTTAACAGAATGAACTTCTTTAGTATTACCGTTTTCGATGTACTTTAAATTTATTTATTTTTTTAACAATAAAAAAATATTTGTGTTTCGCCTTATTCAAAACTTCAAACTATCTCTCTCTTTCTCTCTTTAATGTGTTGCCAGTTCGTTTTAGAGGCAGTCCTTAGAACACCTATTGATTGTATCATAACCACACGTTTTTTAATGTTCATTTCATGCATTTTCTGGATATGTAAACCTAATGTAAGATTCACATGAAATTTTCGGAAGCTTTTAGCTAAAATCAAATTGTATTTTAAGCAAAATCAGGTTTTTTATATTCAGTTATCCTATAAATGTTTTGAATAGCTTGTTGTGCGTAGCTGTTTGTGTCCCTTTTATCAGTCGACGGGAATGTGGGATAAAGTCCTTTTGATATGAAAAAAAGTCTTATCGAAGTCCTAGAGTATCAAAAAACTTTCGACGATGTAGAATTCCGCCAAGGACAATTGAGTTTTCAACAGAACTGACTTTCTGCTCGAGATTCCTGTTCATTTCCTCCTGTGAAACTTCCTCCAAACCTTCTTGTAAAGTATCTGCAGATCTTCCAATAGTTTTTAAACATAGATTTTCTCGATTGTCTTATGAAGTCACTTGAAAAAGTCTCGTTTCACATCTACATATAAAACATTAAACTTTGTCGAAAATTTCTTTAGTACTTGCTAGACAACTTTTCTTTAGTACTTTCTAGACGACTCTGACAAGTCTCTTCTGAGTGTTAGATTTAGCCAGATTTGTTCATGAGTTTCCACAAGTATCTCTAATAACTTTGTATTCCATCTTCTATAGAGGAAATGCCCTACAATACTTCTACTAGATTTTCTTGTTAACTTTTTTTTTATTAGGAAACTAGGAGAATTTGAAATTAACACTTCATTTGATCACTTTTTAAAAATAAAAGCATTGAAACACTTTTTTCAAATTATCGCTAGTAAACGCAAGCAAATTCCTTTAAATTCTACTAGAAGCTTATCTTTTGACAGATAGGCCTATTTCGTCTGCTACTTACAGACTTCTTCAGTGTCGAGTGCTCAACTTTTTTTAAATTTCAAGTCACTTCCGAAAATACTCCTAAGGTTTATAAGAATTTCTTTTGTGTGTGGACTGTATGCAGTTCGTTCAGATCTAAAATGACTTTGAGAATTGAAACTTTTGCAGTGTACAAAAACTGTTTGATGACAGCTCGTTTGATTACTACCTTAATTGTAGCGATCTGTAACTGCATTTGTGTAATGTTACTTCTGAAATAAGATTCCAGTTACGCATTCAAATTCTATTTGTATCAGAATTTCCAGTCCCCAAACACATGTATATCCTTTGCCACGTATCAATATAGATCGTAGCATACTAATTCGATCCTTCATTGCAAATCCCGCAAAACATGACCCCCAAACCAATGTTCCCCACCACAAAAAAAAACTCACCTGCACCGAAGATCCAACCGAATTCCACTTGCTTTTCGGGTAAGCCCACGTAGCTTCTCAAATGAGCCACCTGCCACCAATTGCACTGGATCGATGCAACAGCAGAACCAACACTATCTTCTCTTCTTATTTTTTTTAAATTTTGCGCAAAAATTCCTTCCACTTTCTTACGACGACGACCACTTCAACAGTATCAGTAACAACAGTGCAACACCATGCAAACAGGGCGAGCTTCAGGCAGGAGAAGCCCGGAAAAATTCCTTTCCACCGAACACACTGCTCTTCGTCGCCGCCAGCAGCAGGACCAGCAACAACAACGCTTCACTAGCAAGGAAAGCGACGAACCCCTTCTGAGTCAGCTCAATTCAATTTCACTCCCGTTCGCCCGTCCAGAGCCGTATCCAATGTCTTCGACCAACAGAAGAGTAAAAAAAAATCAACAAAAACCACCAGAACAACAACCGAAAACACTTACTCCACCGGAGGGTTCGTCGGAGGAATACTTGGGAACCCGCTGAACGATGATTTATTGAATCCAATTATCCTTTATTTCATCTTCCGTGGCCTGTGCGGCGTTGTTGTTCTTTTTCTTCTCTCTCCCCGTGTGCCTGTTCTCCATTCACTCACTCGATTACACGGTCGAATATTTGAGAAGAAGAAAAAAAATCTAGGTGAACTTACGGTTCCTCACACAATCCGCTGCAATTCTGGGTTCTCAACTAGGAGCCGCGGGCAAAAAGAATGTAACTCATCGCCACTTTTACGACTTGAACTTGAACTTGTCACACTAGATGTCGTTGGCACCCGAACCAAAAAAAAAAAAGTGTAACTTTCCACTCTCGCTCGATCCGTCGGAGAAATGATCGATCGCTGCACACTCGTACGCACCTTAACCTGAACGCACACGCACACGTAAGCGCGGCACAAATTGGAGCACTTGTTTTTTATTCCCCTTTTTCGAACAGACGAATACCGTCGATGCAATGTTGGTACACTGATGAACGGAAAGCACGTGTTTCTCCGGAAAGACGTTACTGCGGAATAATCCGTCCTGATAGCGCTGGAACCGTCACAGGCCCCGACCCGAGGTCCGTGCTGTTGTTTCTGCTGCGACGTGTGGCAATTTTCCTCCCGTTGAGGTTACTTAGCCGCTCTCGCTCTCACCATTCTCTCCCTCTCTCGCGGTGGATAAAACGAAACTTTCTTTCCCAAAAAGAAAAGATAAAAAAACAAGAATGGTTACATCTCTCCTTGAACTTGCACTTGGCCGGGTGATTCACGCTCACGCTCAGACCATGCCAGGAGGAAACTCGCGAGAAAAACGAGAGATGAGAGCGACTGCCGCTGCTCTGGCGATCGCAATGATGATGCATGATCATCATCGTCCGTCATCGAGAAGAAAGTTTGACTGGTAAGAGGAAAGAGAACGGCAAGACCTTGAAAGAAATGCTCGCTCATTGCACGGTCCTAGGGTGGTTCGCGTTTTAGGTTTGAAAATTCCTTAACCCAAGAGGGCGGTGGCAGTTTTTGAACTTTTTTTTTGTGTAATATAAGTTATGTTGTCTTCGTGACATTCCATGGTCCCTTGGTGTGCGTCAGGAATCGTCAGCTACAGTGGATCGTCATAGATCTCCAGGTGCTGTCCCGACTAAAGCCTGGCGGATTCTTTAGTTTCGTTCTAATGTTTTCTTATCCCTATCGTTCATTTGTATTAGCTAAATGAACATTATATGTTGCCCGTGGAAAATTGGTGAGAAGTTCTCTGTGCTAGATATTGTTGAATTTCTATTTTGAAAATCACTTCGAAATACATTTCAGTGAAAAATTTTTCACTGGTATCCATTTCCTTGTTTTCTGATGAACGTCACTACGATTTTGCGAGCTTCAGAATTCTTGATTTTTGATATCTTTCGTTTATTTCGCGTCAGTTATTGCTGTTCATCCAAGATTGTCTGTTTAAGTTTTCTCTCCTACCCATTTTCTATAGACTGTTCCAAAACATATAAATACACTTTCTTTCTCAAATAAAAAGACCATACTGTGATATTTGATTATTTAATTCTCAAACTAAGTAAATAACAATGTTTTCTTTCCATCTTCATTTCAATTTGTTTGATTTTTCGCTTGGTAGACGAGTTCTCTAACTTTTCTAACTCTACTCATAAGCTTCTGCATATTGCTTTCTCCTACCATTATCACCACTTTTTACCAATCTTTCTTAAATTTTTCAACACTATCCACTGGTTTCAAGTGTTTTATCAGCTTTGCCTTCGTCAAAGCCCAGAAATTTTCGATATGGTGAATCTCTTGGCAGTTTGGTGGATTCATCTCCTTTGGTACAAATAGGGCATTGTTATTTTTTTTTTTTTTTTTTTGTTTTTGTTCTTTTTGTACCATTAGAGTACCATTAGAGCATATTTAGAATAATGGCAGGAAGCAAGATCAGGCCAAAAGATTGTAGGCTTGTTATGCTGTTTGATCAAAGGTAGCAACCTTTTATGCAGACACTAAAATTAAGTTTTATGTAGGCTTCGTTGCTCGGGAGAAAAATCACATGACAACATCAGTTTAGTTTGGATGTAAACAACAGGACGCAGCCAAAAGGTTGAATTGACGATTAATCAAAAGTGTATTTATAATTATCGAAACAGTCTTTAAATAGAAAAATCAGTTTATATTGCAAACAGTGATTATGAAGTCTACAAAACTCAAGTAATTTAGGCAAATTGATATTTTTCACCAGTTCCGAAAATGCTGCAGAGTTTTTCATTGGAATCCGTGTTAGATTAATCAGCCGCTTCTAACTTGAAGATCAAACGCTTTTTTGAGCCACATGGAGAATAGACACCCAGATATACTGCACCCTTCAAAGTAGGTTGCTCTCCTTCCCTGTATGATCAAGGTTCCACCAGGGTTGGTAACCCAATTTTTACTATGGTTATTAGTACCCCAGTGGACATGTAGGGAGGTACCGTTTGCATTATAAAAAATTACAAAAATTGCCGATTTTTCATGGGTTTACCTTCACCCGAACTGACGAAACCCATGCAGCATCAATCATAGTAACCCATGAGTCAGCAGACAAAATTTGACAGCTCTATCAGTGGAACTCTAACCGTGACAGCAAAAACAGTGAAGCAACTCCGTTCCGGCACTTTGTGGACGCCGAATATGCCCGTTCTGGCATCTACAACATCTTGGCACTATTAGACAACAAAGAAAGCCCGGTTTCGGACGGCCGACGACCCAGTGCGACAAGCAGCTCCAAAGGATGCTGAAGAGGAAGACCGAAGGAAAAGTGGCTAGATCGCTGCGTGCGCTTGGACGGAAGATCGGTTCAACCGGCCATCAGTGAAAAAGTACCTGGCGAACATGAACATACATGTCAGGAAGCGGAAGTCACGTCCACTGGTTTCGGAGCGGCGATTTGTGACGTGGCGGTGGTGATAGACGACGAAATCTATCTCACCCTGGATGGCAATGACTGGCGGGGCACTTCGTATTTTACTTTCCCAACGAAGGAAGTGAGCTCTGAGGTGAAGTTCATTTCACACATCAAGTTCCCCAAGAAGGTCCTGCTGTGGCTGATAATCAACGAGAAGGGGATGTCAAAGCCGCTCTTCTTTTGCTCCGGATTGGCCGTGAATGGGGAAATTTATAGTACGAAATTCCTGCCGGAAGTTGCGTCGTTCATCAAGAAATACCATAATGGCGAAGACGCGGTGTTCTGCCCGGATCTGGCGTCAGCCCACTACTCGAAGCGATCGTTGGAGGACAACGTCCCTCAGCCAACCTGAAACGTAAGATCCTTTCCAACAGTTTTGTCGCGAAAACTGAGGAGAAATTGATAAATAAAACGAAGAAAGAACTCAAAAACATGCCTACACGCATGTTTTCGTCCGCCATGGCGAATGTTCCGGTTAACTGCTGGAAGGCCGCTCGCAAGGGTGTAGATTTTTTGCAATTAAGCTTGAATAATTACCTTCCATGAGCAATTTTTCAAAAACAATTATCTGTGTTAGCTTTTTTTTATCACCATCCGGAAAAAGTCCATTATTTTTCAATGCAGACGTTAAATTACCTGTATTGTCCAAACAGCTGCAAATCTTAAGTTCTGAACGCCAGGATGACCTAAACTATCCCAAGATTATGTATTTTACGATTGAAAATATTCACCGAATATGTCTGAATACGCGACGCTACTTTGTATAGCCCATAAAGCTGCTACTACCGTAGATTTGAAGTTCTAAAGACAATTTGGATAACCTAGTGGATCCCAAAGTTATAAAATGATGCCTGTTGACCTTTCAAAAGGTTCATTCAATATGGTTGAATACAAATCATCACCTTATATGACCCAAAAAAAAGACTGTGACAACTTATGCTACACCTTATGTTTTAAACTTAAGGACAGTTTTGATGACCTAGAATATCCCAAGATTGTCGCATTATGTCTTCCACACTATTCAATGAACAGTAGTTAGTGCATGCCGAAAGAATCACGCGTCCTTGCGGGGATAATCGTAACAAAATAGGATGTAGAGTGCTTCGAACAACGTGGCACAAGTAGTATTTGAAAGCCGCATATAGGGTTAATGAAACAACTCCAACATCAGCGTGAATGAAACAACTCCAAATGACGGTGGACCCACCGACTAATCCCGAAACTATCCTAGATGCGGTGTAGTTCGCCTCCACGCGGTGCAGCTTGGAAAAGTTAAGTTCCTCCTTAACGTATAAAGAAGCCCAATGGCTAAACGAACTATAGAGGGTGCGCCACACGGCGCATTGGGGTCAATGTCAGTAAGACCCCAATTAGGGAAACTGGCTGATTATCGGAATCACTATACGATACCATGACTTCGGGTTTCATGCGGCATAGGCTGTCTCTATCGCACTAAAACCTTGGCAGGCCTTGAGTACGTTCTATCTCCACCGACCGGTTTTACTAGCCGGGCGGGAGTAGGCTCAGATGCCCATCGTGAAACCCCAAGGGCTAAGAGTGGCCCAAGTGACAAGGCCGGTCCCAGAAACGGACGGGATAACCGGAAGGTACGAGCAGAGGTAGGGAAAACTCCTGGACCAAGGTCCGGAAAAAGGGAAACAGATCTCAAAAAGAAAAAGAGCTTAGAAACCTAACTCGAAAACGTAACCGCGGTGAAGCCCTCATCGTTAAGACCGACGAGTCTAAGTACTCCGAGGTCCTTAAGGCGATGCGCGGAGATGTTAAGCTCGCGGATCTAGGTGCTGACGTGCGAAATATCCGCCGCACTCGCACTGGTGAAATGATCTTCGAGTTCAAGAAGGATATCAAGCTGAAGGGCCCAGCGTATAAGAAGCTGGCCGAACAGGCCCTAGGAGCGGGAGTGGAGGTACGTGCCTTGGCCACGTTAGTGACTCTCCAGTGGAAAAACTTGGATGAGATCACGGATGCCGGCGAAATTTCAACGGCTATCATGACCCAGTGTGGGATAGACGTTGCCACGACAGCCATACGGCTGCCAAAGGGTCCACTTAAAACCCAAGTGGCAACAATACGACTACCGGTTGCAGCCGCAGACTCTATCCTAAAAACGGAAAAACTCAAAGTGAGGTGGTCTGTTTGCCCACTGAGTTTGCACCAGCCGCCAAAGGCTTGCTTTAAGTGCCTCAAGAGCGAGCACATGTCGTGGGAATACAAAGGCCCCCATAGGAGCGATCTTTGCCGAAGATGTGGAGGAAAGAGCCACAAGGCTCGGGACAGCAAGGAGCCCCCCAAATGTATGACGTACTCTGGGAAATCAGATGACAAGCACGTCACAGGGGGTCTCAAGTGCCCGGCCTTCAACACAGTGAACGGATATTTGCAACGGATATTGCAATAATATCCGACCCATACCGTATCTTTGCCGGTAACGGAAACTGGGTTGCGGATAGGTCCAAGAAGGCGGCAATATGGATGACGGGCAAGTTTCTAGTCCAGGAGGTAATACCCACCTCAAGCGAGGGCTTCGCGGTTGTAAAAGTGAACGGAGTATTCGTTTGCAGCTGCTATGCGCAACCAAAATGGTCGGTTCATCAGTTCTCGCGAATGGTGGATCGAATGACAACAGAGCTAACTGGCCGCAGTCCACTGGTAGTAGCGGGACGACCACCTGGCGGTTCGCTATAGCATCACCCACGGAGCTAGGCAGCGCGCAGAGAGAGGAGCACCCACTCCGTTCGTCCGCAGATGGAGCACGTCGTACTTCGATAATGAAGTATTTAAAGAGGCGCTAGAGCGGGAACAGAGATTGGGCGATACTCAAAATCCTCGTGGGGATCAACTCGTATCAATTCTCACACGAGTGCGCGACGCAACCATGCCCAGAAAGGTCAAACCTAGGGATGGAAGGCTGCCGGTTTACTGGTGGACAGAGACGATCGCAGACCTCTGGAGATCTTGCCACCAAGCTAGAAGGAGGATGCAAAGAGCGCGATCGGACCTGGAAAGATCGGAGCGCCACGCGATGCTAGCCACCGCTAAGACAGCATTTAAGAAAGTGATAACGGCCAGCAAACGAGCCTGCTTTGAGGGTCTGTGTTTGAAAGCCAACGCGAATCCATGGGGTGACGCCTATCGGGTGGTAATGGCTAAAACTAAGGGCACGACAGCTCCAACCCAGTAATCACCAGAGCTACTACAGGTCATCATCAGAGGACTCTTTCCGAGTCACGACCAGCGTCCCCGGCCCTCTATGATGGCAGAGTTGCCATACGATGGCACCGCGGACGAAGGGGATGAAGCGACCGTCACGATCGAGGAAATCATTGCAATAGGCAGATCGTTGAAGCTAAACAAAGCGCCAGGACCAGACGGTATACCGAATCTGGCCATCAAGACGGTTATTTCACTGGCACCCAGAATGTTCAAAGCGGAGATGCAAAGATGTCTGGACGAGGGCGTCTTTCCGGACGCCTGGAAAATTCAGACTCTAGTACTGCTACCAAAGGCAGGAAAGCCACCTGGGGACCCATCGGCATATAGACCTATATGTCTGATACAGCGGGTAAAATGCTCGAAAGGGTTATCTTTAACAGATTAAACAATTACACGGAGGGCTTAGACGGTCTGTCTAAAAACCAGTTCGGCTTTCGTAAAGGGAAGTCAACGGTGGATGCAATTCTGTCCGTCACCAAAACGGCCGAAGTGGCAATCGAGCGCAAGAGGCGGTGGTCACCCTCTCGCTGACTAACTCCAACGTTTTCGCGTTCCGGGATACCTGTACAAGATTCTGGGAAGCCATTTACAGAATCGCGTGGTAGACCAGAATCGAGTTTAGATCACCGCAGACGTCCCGCAAGGTTCGATCCTGGGCCCGGTGCTATAGAACATGATGTACGACGAGGTACTACGGCTTGAATTTCCGAACGGGGTGAAGATCGTCGGGTTTCCAGACGACATCACCCTTGAGATATGTGGTGAATAATTTGGTCCAGAGGATGTGCCAGGAACGGGACGTCTGGAACGCGGATTGCGTTGCAGCCTCCCAGATCGTCCTCGATCTCCAACAAAAATGACGAAACGACCAAAGGCAGGTCACAGGGACCATCTAACTACTTAAATCCTAAGTAGTTAGACATAGTGGGTGCTTAACAAGCACAATAGCCCATCTCCCCGAAGTAATACCGAAAGGTGGTTCCGGGGAGGGTCCAAGGCTTAAGGCACGGGTGGGATTTTAGTAGGTCGATTAGTTGGCACCCTCATCCCCACATCTTAAGTTTATCAGGTGTCTAGTTGGTGACGGATTGACCGTGCTACCTGCATGCTTCTGGATGCGGGTCTGCCAAAGAAGATTAGAGTGATGACCGCGTCCTTCCTCCAGAAGAGATTTCCGTCGTACTCAGTAGATACAACCAAGGATACAACGCTCTGCGAAAAGTGGTTTGGGGAGAAGTCATCATTAGAACATCTTCGGATCTTCGGGTGCATTGCCTATATCCACATTTCCGATGTAAAGCAAGCGAAACTTGACAGTATGGCGCAAAAGTTAGTATTTGTAGGATACTGTGATTACCGGAAAGGGTACAGGTTCCTGGGCATGCGACATAATAACACTCAGCCGGGATTCTCGGTTTATTGAGTTGCAGAATGGTTTGCTGATGTATTTTTCCCACCAAAAGGATGAACAACTGCTAATTGACGTTTCACCGAAGAAAACTGATGGTGATATTTAGGAAGAGTTAAACGAAGCAGACGAAGAATTCCAGAGTTTCGACGATAACAAGGTAGAAGCCAGTAGCACTGACGGTAAACAACGACCGACAACGGAGTATGCGAGGAGATCTTCCGCAACGACTGAAGCGACTGTTTACGCAGGATCCAACCAGCTATGAAGAAGCCGTAAGTAGCCCAGTCTGTCTGTCTGTCTGTCTGTCTGTCTGTCTGTCTGTCTGTCTGTCTGTCTGTCTGTCTGTCTGTCTGTCTGTCTGTCTGTCTGTCTGTCTGTCTGTCTGTCTGTCTGTCTGTCTGTCTGTCTGTCTGTCTGTCTGTCTGTCTGTCTGTCTGTCTGTCTGTCTGTCTGTCTGTCTGTCTGTCTGTCTGTCTGTCTGTCTGTCTGTCTGTCTGTCTGTCTGTCTGTCTGTCTGTCTGTCTGTCTGTCTGTCTGTCTGTCTGTCTGTCTGTCTGTCTGTCTGTCTGTCTGTCTGTCTGTCTGTCTGTCTGTCTGTCTGTCTGTCTGTCTGTCTGTCTGTCTGTCTGTCTGTCTGTCTGTCTGTCTGTCTGTCTGTCTGTCTGTCTGTCTGTCTGTCTGTCTGTCTGTCTGTCTGTCTGTCTGTCTGTCTGTCTGTCTGTCTGTCTGTCTGTCTGTCTGTCTGTCTGTCTGTCTGTCTGTCTGTCTGTCTGTCTGTCTGTCTGTCTGTCTGTCTGTCTGTCTGTCTGTCTGTCTGTCTGTCTGTCTGTCTGTCTGTCTGTCTGTCTGTCTGTCTGTCTGTCTGTCTGTCTGTCTGTCTGTCTGTCTGTCTGTCTGTCTGTCTGTCTGTCTGTCTGTCTGTCTGTCTGTCTGTCTGTCTGTCTGTCTGTCTGTCTGTCTGTCTGTCTGTCTGTCTGTCTGTCTGTCTGTCTGTCTGTCTGTCTGTCTGTCTGTCTGTCTGTCTGTCTGTCTGTCTGTCTGTCTGTCTGTCTGTCTGTCTGTCTGTCTGTCTGTCTGTCTGTCTGTCTGTCTGTCTGTCTGTCTGTCTGTCTGTCTGTCTGTCTGTCTGTCTGTCTGTCTGTCTGTCTGTCTGTCTGTCTGTCTGTCTGTCTGTCTGTCTGTCCTGTCTGTCTGTCTGTCTGTCTGTCTGTCTGTCTGTCTGTCTGTCTGTCTGTCTGTCTGTCTGTCTGTCTGTCTGTCTGTCTGTCTGTCTGTCTGTCTGTCTGTCTGTCTGTCTGTCTGTCTGTCTGTCTGTCTGTCTGTCTGTCTGTCTGTCTGTCTGTCTGTCTGTCTGTCTGTCTGTCTGTCTGTCTGTCTGTCTGTCTGTCTGTCTGTCTGTCTGTCTGTCTGTCTGTCTGTCTGTCTGTCTGTCTGTCTGTCTGTCTGTCTGTCTGTCTGTCTGTCTGTCTGTCTGTCTGTCTGTCTGTCTGTCTGTCTGTCTGTCTGTCTGTCTGTCTGTCTGTCTGTCTGTCTGTCTGTCTGTCTGTCTGTCTGTCTGTCTGTCTGTCTGTCTGTCTGTCTGTCTGTCTGTCTGTCTGTCTGTCTGTCTGTCTGTCTGTCTGTCTGTCTGTCTGTCTGTCTGTCTGTCTGTCTGTCTTCTACATAAAACATATTGAAAATGGTTCATAAAAGGTTCAATATCATTCCTTCAACTTGTAAAACTGATCCTGAGAATGTAAGCTTTGTGAACTAAAATATATACATAAGATTAATAAAATATTAAAAATATTCCATAAATTAATCGCCAATGATCCAAGATAGGTTTGAATAATGAACCACAAACTTCTTCATTCAAAATTATAGGTATGATACATAAATTATGCCGGAATTATTCCAATTTTGAATATTTTTTTATAATTTTGGCTACAAAGAAATCGATCCTTGACTGCGCTACTACTCAGATTTATAAACTTATCCGTTTCTTTAGCAATGCAGCTTAAATATTGCTGTAAAAGAAGGATCGCATTGGAGAAGATTTGCAATTTTTCAGAATACTGACCTACTTTTGCGATCTCACATTCTTTTATGATCGCAACTGTGACACATGTGTCCCAATAAATTGTAAAGAACTACACTTCTGAACGGAGTTGCTTCACTGTTTTTGCCATCACGATTAGAGTTCGACTGATAGAGCTGTCAAATTTTGTCTGCTGACTCATGGGTTACTATGATTAATGCTGCATAGGTAGTTTCGTCAGTGCGGGTGAGGGAAAACCCATGAAAATTCGGCAATTTTTGTCCTTTTTTTTAATGCAAACGTTAATGGAGATTATGATTCGGTCAAACGAACATCTGTGAATAGAATGTGCTTTTCTGCTTAAAAACAAGAAATTTAAATTGAATTCTAAAGAATCAATTTTTTTCATTGAAACAATTGTTTAGACCTTTTTGAATTATGATTTTGAAGCTTCTCTTGAGCACGTGCGGTTCATATTTACAATATTTGCTTATTTACAATATGCAACAAACCCTGCACTTATGATACTCTCATAAAAGCAAATTTACTACAATCAATAACCCATTGCTAAACAGCTGGACTGTTGTTTCGTTGTTTGCCAATTTTGCTTTCATTTCGTTAAGTGATCATGTTTGTTTCGAACGATGCAAAAACTTGCGGATACTTTATGTAATGTTTGGAACATGGAACACCAAAAAAATAATAATTTCCTCACCTGTTATCCAAAAGCATATTTACATACATTTAATTCCACTTCAAAAAACTAAAACGCTTGATGGGCTCAAGCAATTAAGGTCGTAATCATCATCATCAGGATGATCGAGCATTTAAATGACACGAAAACGATTCAAACAATTCCAACCAATTATGACATAATAAAGCTTCTGTAAATTTCTCTTCTCAGTCCATCTAGAAGATTCAACGAAGGAAAACAAACACCCATCAACCATCATCGAAACAAAACAACAAGTCCAAGCAACCGGGAAAATGATCATCACCCATTCTTATTGACTATTCTCGGCGTTCAAACATCTCTCTTTCTCAACAACTTGGTCTAAATCTTCTCCCGCTCTAGTCTCCTCATCATCACTCACTTGCTACTTTCACCTCGCGCACTACCATGACTCTACAGACCACTCGTTCCCGAAACAAGTTCCAGTCTTCGTTCTCTCCAAGTCCGATTCAACCCCCCACAAACAGAAGAGCATCGATCGGGAACGTTGTTGTTTGCCGATGATTTCACTTCACTGTAAACGTTCGATGATGATGACCATAAAAACGATGATCAGGCCCATATTAAAATACACATAATATTTCTCTCACCAGGTAGGCAGCGTACAGGAGAGAGCCACTGCCAAGGCAGCCCATAACATTCCATCTATGCTCTGATCCCGATCGCGGCCCCGGAGTGTCCGAGCCGCACGAAGATCGCCGATCGTCGAAGTTTCTCTTCTCGCTTCAAACCGGGCAACTTGTTCGTGGCCATATTATCGCGGGCAGCAAAACGTTACTCTGGGAGCTTGCTGGTAGCTGAACGCGTCTGGAAGAATGCCCACACCTCACCACTCTCACCACCACAATCGCGAGCCTGGTGAAAACCTAACGGGGATATGTTGGTTGGGTTGGCTGGCTGCCGTTGCTGGCCGACCGCCGACCGGTCCATGTGGCTTGATGGTTTGGAGTTAGGAGTGCTTGGCCTCAAGACTCGGTTGGTGGTTTTAACAATTTGAGTTGGTAATTCACATTATGGTCATTTCGTCATCATATTGTATTTAAAAATTGAAAATTTATTTTTGTAAATATTTGAACATCTTCGAGTATCCCTGATACGGAATGTATTGAAATAATGTATAAACAAATAGGGCATTTATTAACTTTTAACTAACATTAAATACGCCCTTATAAATCGATTTTAAAACTCTCAAATACAATCACAATCACAAAACAGCTTGTTTTACTGCTGATCTAATTAATTCTAGGGTCACGATACAAAAAAGGCCATAGTTACCATAATTGTTGTTGCATTTAATTAATATACGTATTTACTCACTTAAAGGGTGTTCCGATCAAAATTTGGTCAAACAGTAATGTGTGTGAGTCGATCAAAATTTTCATTAATAAGTCAAATTATTTTTCTTTTTCAAGTTCAGTTAACACAGAATACAATAGAAATATTAAGCTATGCTTCCTTTTTGACAAATGCGAATTGCCAGGTCTTTCGTTTAACACCTGCCATAAGATTTTGTACAGTCTCCTTATCCTTGAACTGTTTCTCACTCACAACAGCTTGTTGAGTCTTCTTAAGGTTCTGCTTGACGATGGCCCAATATTGTTCGATTGGGTGGACCTCTGGAACGGAACAATTGTGTCGCTTCAGGAAAGGCAGTAGAGGTTTCTGTAGGCACTCACTTAGATAAATTTCCTGGTTGACGGTTCCGGTCGCAATTTGAACGTTGCTCCTCAAGCCACAGGTACAGATGGCCTGCCACACCAGATATTTCTACGCAAACTTTGACAGTTTAATGTGCTTGAAAATATCTGGCACCTTTCCTCGTCCGGTTGCCGTATAAAATTCCTGTCCAGGAAGATGTTTTAAGTCTGCTTTGACGTAAATTTCATCGTCCTGTACCACGCAATCAAACTTCGTCAGCATTGTCGTGTACAACTTTCGCGATCGTGCTTTGGCCGATGTATTTTGTTTATCGTCGCGATTTGGAGTCAACACATTCTTGTAAGTCGACAGTCCAGCTTGTTTTTAAGCTCTATCCACGGTTGAAGGCGCCACTCCCAGTTTCTTTGCAGGCATCTCGCAAGGAAAGGTTGGGGTTCCACTCAAAACAGCGGTCAACTCTTTTTGTCGTCGCTATGGCCTCCGGCTATCGATTTCCCCCCGATCCAGCTTTTCTGACTATCGACAATCGTTTCTTGAACACTTTTAATACGTTGGTAACAGTTGATTAAGCCACATTAAACAATTTCGCCAACTTGGCGTGAGAGTAGTTTGGATTTTCGCCATGCACGTGCAAAATTTTGATGCGTTGCTTTTCTTCCTTCGACGACATTTTGATGGCCAGTCAAGGTGGTAGATTCGTTCCTACCTTGACCTACTCCGCATGAGGATGCTTGGCGAAAGATTGTGTGCTTGTTTCGAAATACTACCTCACAGCCTGCCGTGCGCTAACCGAACTATCAATACTTTCTCTTAACAACTTTGTTTCAGCAAAAAAAAAGTGCTCTCTACTCTTAAAGCCTCATGGTGATGAGAAATTATTTCCTCCTCAAACAACATCGACATTTTGATAACTGAAGTGCTAACAAGAGTGCTAATCACAAAATCAAAACAGAGGCATGATGCTACACGCACGCATCTTCAAAATGAGGGTGTGCAAAAAAATTTAATCCACGATGAAAGGAAATGCGTCAAGTTTGAGTCGACCAAATTTTGATCGCAACACCCTTTATGTCGGTCTAACTTTGCATTAGGACCGCACTTCTTGTTCCACGTTTCTCGAGTGTTCTACACTTCAAAGATCATACTCCCTTGGTCCAGCCATCTTGGTCTCGGTCTAACTCGAGGCAAATACATTTGCCTTTCTGCATACTGCATTCGTCATGAGAGCTGTGCCAACGCGTGTTTATGTTTCGCATGAGTCGACAAGGGCGCTTCTGAGCAAACTTAGTTCGAGAAGTCAAATCCTATTCGAGCATTGTCATAACCTCATGACCGAAAGGTACAACAGATCTTATCTGCGTGTTGTACATGGTACACTTACAACGTGGGTGCTCTTCTACCAGACCACATGGTTCAGTGGGATCCATAGTAAGCAAGATTTCCGGCAATGATGCGTCTCTGAATTTCTCTGCTGCTGTTGTTATCCGACGTTACCAGTGACGTGAGGTTCACAAAGCTCAAAAATGGTCGATATCTTGTGCCAAGAAACTTAGTCTTGGACGTAGTCACCTTTAATCCAGTGTAGTGTACTACTAACAGCTACCGTCTGGAACGTTCTTTTAACAATGTCTACGTAGTCAGCGATACATATAAACTGGCTGGATTTATTTAAAATCGTTACGCGTAGCTTAGTACTACCCGAGTAAAGGATTATACCAAATTGATAACAAGTTTTAATACCAGGTTATCACTTTTTGATCACTGAATATGTTATCATTGAGGCTGAATAAACAGTCAAAATAACAGAATGAATAACAAAAAATACTCGTTGAATATCATAATAATAACTTATTTTGTAATCACTGCGAACAACTTGATAACAAATCCTGTATTGTAGGCAAATCTTATTGAAATATTTACAATTTATGTTATCAATTTGAAATCAAATGCTCATGCTAATAACTCGAAAAAAATTTTTGATGAAAAGCAAAATTTCTTGTTCAAATATGCTGGAAATGTTTATAGTTTTACAATTCAACTTATAACGTTCATAAAACATAGTGTGCTCAAAATGATAACATATGATAACAAAATTTGCCAAACTAAATTTGTTGTGCGATAACAGAGGAAATCAAAACGATAACTGCGACAACAGAACTTGTTACTTATAAGATATCAGCTTGTTATTTTCCTTTGCTAGGGTAGCTATCAATGCGTACAACTGGTTAAGGTAAGAAAGTATTTACTATTGGCTAAACCAATCAGGTCAAATGAAAACCCGTGAATTTAGATTTGATAACAACAAAAAACTACAAGGTACAGGTACAAGTGGGATGATCGAAATAATGACGTAAGACTACGCAACTAAATGTAAGCCATTCAGATTGTATAATGCAGTATTCTTAGAGTATACTTCAGGCCTAAATTTTTTCATGAGTTATTATACAAGAAATTTAGTGTTTTCAGATTCAATTGGTACGCTTTACGTACGCTTTGGTACGATTAAAGAGAGTAGGATGTATTTTTTTTAGATGTGCTAGGTCGTCCAAACTGTCCTGATATGTAATCAAACATATTCAATGAATGCCTTGGACATTATGAGATAATCTTGGGAACTAACTTAATTTTGTGTAGCCCATAAAACACTGAAATAATTATAGACCTTATGTGTTGAATGAACTAAACCTAATAAGTTTACCAATGATATCTGTTAAAGTTTCAGAATATTCATTGAATATGTTTAAAAAGTTATCGTAGTTTTTTATAGCCCAAAAGGCTACGGTTGCAACAGTATATCTTAAGTTCTGAACTCAAGTTAGTTTTTATGAACTTGAACATCCCAAGATCCCAAGGTGACCTTACAGAAGAATGTGTTTGAATGTATATCGAACTTCTGACCTCAAGGGTAGTTTTGGAGACCAACAACATCCCAAGATATCTCATTATATCTGTTTACCTTCCAGAAGACTCACTTAAATTGGTCAAATACTTATTGTTACTTTGTTTGGTCCAGAAAGCTACATTTACAGCTGTAGAAGTTCAGTTTTGAAGTTTGAATAACCTAGAAGATTATTTCATAATGTCTGTTGCTCTTTCAAGAAATATCATGAATATGTTTCAATAAACAGGTCCTATTATATTATCTTAAGGATAGTTTGGATGAGCCAGAACATGTTATATTGATTTATAATGTTTATTGACCTATAAGAACATTAACTGAATATGTTTGAATATTTATTGTAACTTTGTATTGCCTAAAAATTACTGTTACAACTGTAAATTTTAAGTTCTGAACATCAGAGGATTCATTGAATATGTTTGAATACTTTTGTAAATCTCTAGAACTGTAGATCTTATCTTTTGAACTTAAGGACAGTTTAGATAACCTAGAATAACCCAAGATTGTCGCATTATGTCTGGTGACCTTCTACACTATTCAATGAATATTGTGAAATAAATGTTCCTTTGCAAGCGCCAAAAACTTATTGTAACCACTGTAGATGTTATGTTCTGAACTCAAGGACAGTTTGGAAAACTCGATCATCCCAGTTTATCTCGTAATGTTTGTTACGGTTTTAAAATATTCAATATGGTTGAATACGTAGCGTTACTATGTATTGCCCAGAAAGCTATAGTTACTAAAGCAGTAGATCTTAAGTTTTTGAACTCAAGGGCCAAAAGGTTCATTCAATATGTTTGAATACATATATCATCTTATATAACCATAAAAGCTACTGTTACAACTGTAGATCTGATGTTCTGAACTCAAATGCATTTTGGGTAACCTTAAAACATCCCAGAAAGATTCAAAATATTTAACGTTTATCACCAAAAATTTAATAATACGTATGCATGTGTACAATATTCTAAAACAACGCTTTATACTATTAATAAGGCATTTATGTTTTACTTCCTGAACTACTTCATATAAAGGATTTTCTACGTCATCAATTAGATCTTAATCACACATGTTTTTAATTTTCCAGATAGAAAAATTGATGTAGAACAAATTTGCTGAAGACAGTGTATACTTCTATTCAGTTTGTGATTTTATACAACCATTTTCCTTTTGAGATCATATATAATCCCTTAGGCCTGAAAGGGTTAATAAAGATTTTAAGATGAGGCACAGATTTTAAGATTAAATACACAGATAAAAAGAAACATTGAATTTTCTGCGTTTTCTAATGCACATAAAGGGAATGCTAGATTTGGCAGAAAATAATGGGATATTTCGTGTAAATTAAAGCCAGATAGCGCCTACATCTAGCCTGTTTAACTTATTTTCAACTTATAATAAGAGAATTTACCAAAAATGTATCAAATTAAATATCAACAGAAGGAGTTGTAGGCAAATTTGGATGCTATTATTTGCGAGCATTCAAATTTTGGATTCCTCAAAATACCCACCGTTGGTTTTCCTGACAACTCTACAAATTAATGACATCCGTTCGAGCGGCTTCTTATAAGTATCATTCGTGACATCCTTCCAACAAATTTGTAAGTGCTTTCTGCAGGTAATTATGATTCAGTGGGAAAACTTTCCTTATGATTCGGTAATAAGGCGAGTCAAATCATATCAGACAACGTTTCTTAGTGTATCAGGAATCCCCGGCACAATTTCAAGGAATGTTTTGGATCCTTACCCTAGCAAAGTAAAATAACAAACTGATATCAAATAAGTAACAAGTTTTGTTATCTCAGATGTCATTTTGATCCATCTGTTATCGCATAACAAATTTAGTCATCAACATCGACAAATTTTGTTATCATCTGTTATCAATTTTTAAGAACGATTTTCGAGCGTCTGAATTTACCCGTGACACTGAATTCTACCAGCATGCTGACGAATGCTGAATATTACCAGCATGTGATGTATATGAAATTGAGCTTCTTACCAGAAGTACAACTTCAGTTCTTAGTGTATGAATTTGATATCATGATGATAACATAATTTGAAAATATCTCAAGAAATTTGTTTATATCACAAAATTTGTTATCAAAATGAACTCGATGATAATAAAACGAGTTAATAATGTGATATCCAACGAACATTAATTTGTTATCACTCTTGTTATGTTGCCTGTTTATTCAGCCTAAATGATAACATATTTAGTGATCAAACACTGATAATATGATATTAGAACTTGTTATCAATTTGGTATAAAACTTTGCTCGGGTATCTTGTCCAAGGGTAAAAATCCTTCCCAATCAGCTACAATCCACTGTCAATAGCATTTCGTTCTAGAATTTCAAAATAATCTTCCTTTTAAGTACAGGGTGTCTGCAAATTATCCGTACAGACTTTGTCGACATGCCTCAACACAACCAAGCAGATTGAACTAAGTACCCTAGCAAAGTAAAATAACAAACTGATATCAAATAAGTAACAAGTTTTGTTATCTCAGATGTCATTTTGATCTCGTCTGTTATCGCATAACAAATTTAGTCATCAACATCGACAAATTTTGTTATCATCTGTTATCAATTTTTAAGAACGATTTTCGACGAACGTAACTGAATTCTACCAGCATGCTGACGAATGCTGAATATTACCAGCATGTGATGTATATGAAATTGAGCTTCTTACCAGAAGTACAACTTCAGTTCTTAGTGTATGAATTTGATATCATGATGATAACATAATTTGAAAATATCTCAAGAAATTTGTTTATATCACAAAATTTGTTATCAAAATGAACTCGATGATAATAAAACGAGTTAATATTGTGATATCCAACGAACATTAATTTGTTATCACTCTTGTTATGTTGCCTGTTTATTCAGCCTAAATGATAACATATTTAGTGATCAAACACTGATAATATGATATTAGAACTTGTTATCAATTTGGTATAAAACTTTGCTCGGGTATACCTACATGGTTTAACATCTTGACCCATTTTCTTTATACGCAGTAAGTTTGGTACAGTTGTTATTTCTAATTCATTCAAAATGAAGCCGAATGAGTTGCGACTTTTTCGGAAAGGAAAAACTGTTTCAGTGATTGAAAAGAATATGGCCAACTCTACAGTGAGTGACGCAATAAAACGATACCAACAGCTTCAAACGCTAGATGACCGCGTATGGAGAGGAAAATAGCGTACCGTTCGGACTCCCAAAATGCGTGAGATTATCCGGCGACGAATCAAGGGCAATTCTTCGATTTCCATCCGAAAATTGACGAAATCACTGTAAATTTCAAAATCTTCCTTTGGAGTCATAGTTCACGGTGATTTGAAACTTCAGTCATATAAACTGTGCAAGAATAACTACTTAAGGGGTAAGGCCACTGTAACGGCCCAAAAAAAAAGGTTTTTTCACCAATTTTTTGCTCCCGAAATTGAAGGTATTTGAAAAAAAACTTTTAATGGTGTTATCGGGCGTACATTAACCTTTATTATCAAATTTTTTAACAGTAAAAAAAACAAAATGGCGGTTCCACAGCTATCTTCCCGGGACATGTTTTGCTTCCAGGGCTCCGCGGCACGCAGCACCACTGGTGCACTTTTGAGTCTAGAACAAAAAAAAAAAAAAACCATTAATCTAGAGGGCTGTAGCTAGAGAATGACGATCGGATTTTAAAAAATATCAATTTTTTGTGGATTTGGCGTGCGTTTGAAAAAAAAATTGATTTTTGACGAAAAAAACGGCAAGTTTTTTGTTAATAAAAAATCAATAAATAAAGTTCTTGAAAATTCCGATCGACATTCTCAAGATAATGTAAATGTTCACATCTGGTTAAAATTTCAAGTAAAAAAAATGAAAATTGTTCGAGTTATGCTGCGTGCCATTTTGAAAAACGATGTTTCGAGAAAAACGCGTTTAAAGTTTTTTTTTTTTTTTTTCTTTATAATGCTTTATTTGCGGAATTTTTCTTTATAATGCTCAGAAGGATCGAAACGACACATGGAACATTAATACCGGCGGTTAGGAGCAATGGAGGGGGGGCCTATTGTGTCGTCCCTTTTCGTCATTATGCTTACCGCAGGTAGTCGTTTCGGAGCAAGTTTTGACACGCTTGGCGGCGACCTTCATTTCCTAAGGACAACGAATTTTTTTCGCACAGGACCTTTTTTTCTTATTCTAGAGGTTTAAACTATTTTTTAAGCCAATAAAAAAAATCGATTTTTCAAAAAATTTACAGTGGCCTTACCCCTTAAGTACACCATGAAAGCAAACCGGTTGAGAAAAGCTAAAGATCTCCTGAACCGCTTATCCGAGGGCCGGTATCGGTCAGTACTGTTCACCGATGAAAAGTTTTCACTATCGAGCAGCATCACAACCACCAAATTGTTCGGCAGTTGCTTCCTGCTGCTTCCAAAAATCTTGGAAGTATTTCAAGGAGGCATCATTCTCCTTCTACTGAGACAGTAGCTTCTTGGGCATGGCAGCATCTCTGCAATAACGAATGGATTTTCCATGAAGCAAAAAAGACTATTAGTCTTTGCGAACGCATTTTCCCAAGTTTTTAAAGAAAGATGAATAAGAAGGCACTCACCGAATTTGAAACTGATGCACTATTCGGCATGGTTCATTTTGGGGTCAAGAGCATAAATCACTAGAACATCTAAAATCGTCTCTTCTAAAGGTTTGGGAACAAATATCTGTCGAAGAGCTCGCGGCAATCGTGGATAACTTCCTGAAACGTTTGAAAGCGTGCATCTCAGCACGAGGCGGCCATTTTGAAATGAACAAATAAAACTTGTAATTTGCAAACATATTGCTATAACAAACAATACATATTGATTTTTTAATTCAATAATAAATGATAGTTTGAACACCACTTTGTTGTATGGATAATATTCGGACACCCTGTACGCCTTCTATACGCACTAAATCTCCAACACGACCTCTAGCGAACTAACCTCAAACTAGCATTGACCCTCTTCCATGGTTGACGATTGTTACGACACACGCAGGATTCGTTCGCACACCAGGGAGACAACGGACAAACTCTTTCCCTTATAGGTCAAATTTGTATTTATCGCTAAAGAGCACCTTAGACGACTGGTTTATGTTCCAGCTTTCGTGATCTTTAGCCAGAACCCCTATGACATTCTGAACAAGATTGCAGAAGGTGCAAACGTGCTTGGAGGTCAGGATCGCGATATAAACTCGTTAAAACTGCTCTTTTTAATGACCACTAGCACACCCTGGCCGATTTCGCAACCATACCCTTCATCTTCCGTAAGCCCTTAACCTTCTGAACAACTTTGGTTAAGGCTCAAACTTTGTTGGTGTCGTGATCACGCTATAAACTCGTTAAAAAATTCACTCTTTCACCACCAGCGCCACGTAGTAGTCGATTTCATACAGCCTCCAACATTGTTTGCAATCTTCTATACAACACCTCAGATGTGCATTAGATAACGCTGAAAAAACTAATGTTTCTTTCAAACTGTGTGTTTAAGGTGACGATTGGCTTAAATTGACATGAAACACCTCATGGATTTATATCAAAATTTGACATTCCACATTTGTGCATTAGATAACGCAGAAAATTTCATGTTTCTTTCAAATCTCGCTACCCAGGTAACCAATAGGCATTAGCATATGCAGTAAATCAACCCTAAATCTGCATTTTAGATGCTAGAAGCCTTATATTAGCATTATATCAGCATCTTGAATGTTATCTGTTGAATATTTGAATTTCAAATGCTATTTAAATGCTTGTAGTCTGTAATAAGCATATCGAATGCAAAATAGCATTATTGAAGCATTAGCATAGCATTGCAGTAAAGCAGCCGTATATTGGGCCAAAAGCGGCATTTATGTTGCTGGGCCAAAAGCTTTGGAACTGCTTATTGGTTACCTGGGTATTGTATCAGAAACGCATAAATGGAACATCCATCCAATTCTCAATATCCCACGGAAAGCATATATCTCATCATAACTTATATTACCGTCAATTAGCACTGTAAACACGCACAACCCTGATTGTCCCCCCGAAAGCACCTTTCCCCGCAGTTCAAATCAAGTGGTCTCTCCCGGATAGTCCGCCCAGTAGTCAAAAGCTAACCGCAAAATGCTGACATGGATCCTCCACCAACCTGTCAATCGTTCGGAGTCAACGAGGTGAAAGAAATCTCCCGCAACCTCAGCAGCTTCGATCTCTTTTCGGTCTATTGGTCGGTCGGTCGGTCGGTAAAGGCAAAAAAAGGAAAGCTGCTCGGTGATGATGATAAAATTATAAAACCGATAATGTGCCATAATTTATGAGATAATGGCTGGAAACTAGTAGGGGAGAACAGTACAAAATGCACTGGTGGGGTAGAATGACCCACTCAATAAATATGCTCAAATCTTTAAAAATATAGATTTAATGGAATTATATTTTATCAAATTTTAAATAAAACAGCATAACTCATAATTTGGTAGTAGGTTAAGGCACTATATACACCAAATATGATCAAAATTGAAGAAATTGTCCCGACTGTTACTCACATGTAAATAATAGTGTTATTCAAATAAGCTTTTAACAAGCGTTAATATCCATGGTTTATAATAAATCCACTTCACATATATCGCACACAACAAAACATCAAGATAGTGTCAAAACTTCACTATAATTCCACGTATTTTCAGAATATTTAGACAAAAGCATGCGAAACTAAAACTGGGGCAGAACGCACTGTGTCGTTATGTATACGTCTACACGCTTAGAAAAAAATACTCAGTGGAGCGGTTAAATGTATGAAGCCAATGTTGGGTATACAAAACTTACTTCTGGTAAAATTCTATTAAAAAGTAAGTAATTTGAACCCAATGGTAGATAAACACAAATAAACCCAACGTGCTACCCACATTTAACTGCTCCTTTGGGTACTTTTTTCTAAGCATGTATATAATGAGGAGTTGGCAACATATCACAACGTTTTGCGCAAAGTCTTTATTCTATAGCCATTGGCTGCTTGACAACCAAACAGAGCTAAGGACGTGGCGATATGTTGCAACTTTACACCTCTAATGAGTAACTTTTTATAGCTGTGTTTTTACTTTTTACAAGCGGTGCATGCTATCCCATTAATGTGGTGCATAATATACCAGTGCACTATGGTACGAATAGACAAATTTCGCGACAAAAATCGATAACTCGAAAACCATGAACTTTTTTTTATGAAAATGTTTATATTTTTATATTAATCCATCTCCTTTTTTTAATAAAAAAAATATATCACAGATAAACAGACATAACATATCAAACATTTGACACTACAAATCATCGTCACTAACACACCTGCGCGTTCTGTTCAGCACACTATGATGGATGATTAAGCTGAATAGATGGCGGTAGTGTGTTAACGTTAAACGTAAGAAAATCGAGTACACGCGCTATCTGTGGCGATATTACCAACTAAGAAACATTTGAAGTGGATGTTCAATGCGTAATCGATGAAAGAAACTGCAAGTGTTATGTATGTTTGTCTGTGTTAACACATTCACATTTGTTTACTTATATTTATTTACATCATTTTATGTACATTTTTCTAATTATATTTATGTTTTTACATGTGCAAAATTTCATTAAATTAAAATATCTACAATTCTGTACAAGCGATAAAACCCTCTAAGTCATATGAATAAAAAGTTGAAAATTTTATTATCAGTATAAAAGGACCAATCACCACCCAAATCAAAAGATAGATCTTATTTTTTAAATTAAATCTCCAGAAGATATCATCTGTCTAAAGTTAATGGTTTTTGAGTTATCGATTTTTGTCGCGAAATTTGTTCATTGGTACCATAGTGCAGTGTTGTGGTGCGTCTTAACCCAATTTTAGGGTGCATATTGAGCAATAAAACGGGCGTTTTACCCTGAAGTCGTCTTGGCATCATATTGGAAAAGGTTTAAAAAATCATGAAAAACCATCGTTTAGAATTAAAATCACATTTGATCTACAACGAAAACATCGTAATGCACCATACTCAATAACTTATTCCTATATTTCAGCTTCAATTACCTAGAAATTCACGATATTGCTTAAACGGTGCATTTTGTACCATCCTCCCCTACTGCTGCTACACGGTCGGTTTATATGGGGCGTAGGCGAAACTGCAATCGTCGTGCATCAACCATCATTAGCCACTGAAGGCAGCCGACCCGAAGATGTTGCGTTGGATGTGCGAATGCTCGTTCGATCGATCCGGAGAAAAACCGCAACAAGTGAACGAGTGGGTAATTTGGTAATTTGCTACTAATTTGAAGGATGCAATTGTTACTGATAGGCTGTACCACCCCGGAGATATGCAGTTCGCATCCATTGCTGATTAGCTGCCGGGAGAGTAGTGGGATTGGAAACAATCTTTCCCACCCCTGGCGTTTGGATAATTATCTCAGTCGGAAGATTTCATTTGAAATATTTCCATATGAGTTTCTTGCTCACAGAATGCTGAACGATTAGATTGGCTGTAGTTGAAAATGCCTCTTCATCTTTCCCCTTTCCGCCTAGCCGCCCGACGCTTGGCAACTTAATTTTAGCCACGCTGCAACTGCATTCTACTCTCACGCTCTCACCGATTATTTTCGTTCGTCACAAATCCGCTTTTAACGATGATCGTGTAGCTAGCTACCTATAGTAACATAGAAGCACTTGTGATTTCAGAACACGATTGCTACACATCAAAAAAAAATTCAGGTGTGGGTTTTCGAGCCAAACACGTCCTCTCAGAGCATCAGAAAGTGCAATCTCCGGGTGCTTCAGCTCCAGCTGATAAGAATCCCGGCACTTGCTTCTCTCGCTGTTGAATGGATTAAAGTTGAATCAATAGAACCCCAATCCATGGCTTTGGAGACATCACAAAGACTCGGTGTCTCGCGTCGTCGTCGTCGTTGTCGTTGGTTTACCTTTTTTCACAGAGAAGGGTATGCCTATCGCTTGAAAATAAGATTTTCAATTCGATATAGTATGCCACGTCTATCAAAAGTTGCTAAATAAAACGCATTGTTGTCCTGGAAATTGTTATGCGTTGCAAATATATGATACCGAAATGTTCATGAAAACTTGAACCATTGAACCAAATTGGACGCAATATTTGCCAAGTAAAAGAATCTATGGCATAACATGTTTATGAGCATTTCTCTGCCAAATGAGCAAATGACTGAACTCGACCCTCTCCGATTTGGATGAAACTTTGCACATGTCTTCGGCATTGGTGACGATGGATTTTCCGCCGGTTAAGGGAATTTTTTGACTCAAGACAAATTTTTCAAAAGGGCGTATGTGTTTTGTCATGCGTATTTTTCAAAAAATCATAACTCGAAAACCGTTGGTTGTACTAAAATAACGTCTGGAAAAAAGTTGTAGTTAATTAATTTGAATTTATGAAAAAAATATGTACACTGTAAAAAAAAAATTTGTCTTCAAAAAATATCAAAAATTTAACTTAAAAATCAATTAGCAAATTTGTCCAATGTACGATTTTTATAATTTTTCCTTTTTTCCAAAAAGGCTTTGAGTCATACGAAAAAGAATAAAAGTTGTTCTATGATGGAGCAACTTAAGATAAAAAAGTTCTTAGGAGTAAGAAAAATTCAATATTTTGCTAATTTGTTGTTTTTGCATATATAACCATTTTTTATTAATATAATACGATTTTTCTAGTAATTTTAAACAAAAATGCTCTTGGTGACCAACATTCTAAACGTATTCGTTTTCGAGATAATTTGAAATCAATGTCGAAAAAATGGCTTTTTCCATGAAAATATCCCTTTTTCAAATGTTAGTCGTGATTGTCCATCTGCAAAAGTATTCTTTTCAAATTGTACATAAAATTTTCTACAATATACCTTTTATTACAGAGAATACTAGGCAAACTGATTCCTGATATTTACTGTAGGTAACACGACAAAATTTGCTGCTTTTACTTAAGGAGTGTATCGAAAAGTAGTTATAAACATTCGATGCGTTATTACGCATAAACTACTGTATATATTTTTAGCGTGTAAGCGCCATTTGCTTTGTTTACATGTCAAAAATGATTATTCGGTTCATTCATTTCCGTTGATAAAGTTGTATTCAAAATGTCGCGAATTGAATTTGAGACTAAAAAGAAAATTCTGCACACTTGGTGCACCGAAAAGGGTGTTACTTACAACCAGATTGCGAAAAGAGTAAATGTTCACCCGGCAAGTGTAAAACGCATCATCGAAAAGTTTGGTAAGGAGTGCTCCCTCAAGGATTTACCAAGAAGTGGCCAGAAACCCGGCTCCAGCAACCCCGATTTGGACCAAAAAGTTGTGGATTATATTCAACGGAACAAATCTGCCTCTACTCGCGATCTAGCCAAGAAGTTCAGGACCAGCATCGGAATGATTCAACGAATCAAGCGCAGGAATGACTTGAAGACGTACAAAAAGCAGAAAGTGCCCAAACAAACTCCGGAACAAAAGTCTCGTGCCAAAACCAGGGCTCGAAAGCTGTACAGCTGCATTTTGGACAATGTCGACCAGTGCATTTTGATGGATGACGAAACATACGTTAAAGAAGATTCAAGAACGCTACCGGGGCCGCAGTTTTATACTAAATCTGTTGGGGAACGTGTGCCAACCGCAGATACGACTGTTGCGATGGAGAAATTCGGTCAGAAGGTGCTCATTTGGCAAGCTATTTGCACATGTGGCTTGCGTTCTTCAATTTTCTATACAAAAGGAACTATAAATGCTGAGATTTATCAAAAGGAATGTTTGAAGAACAGGTTGCTACCATTGTATAGAAAGCACCAGTCCCCTCCTCTCTTCTGGCCAGATTTGGCATCGGCACATTACGCCAAATCCACTCTACAGTGGCTGACGGAGAATAACATCAAGTTCGTAGAAAAAGACATCAACCCACCAAACTGTCCCCAGTTGCGACCGATCGAACGCTATTGGGCAATAGTCAAGCGTATATTTAAGAAGGATGGTACAGTGTCCCAAAACATGACCGATTTTAAGAAAAATTGGGCAGCGGCATCCAGGAAGTGCACAAACGTCACTGTGCAGAATTTGATGGCAGGTGTCAAATCAAAGGTACGGGCATTCTACAGAAATGAACATGATGACTAGTTTTCCCGTTTGGATCTTTTTTAAACATGTTAAGCTATAATAAACTGAAATAGTATGTTAATTTTAACCATGTTTTCATGCCTATTTTATTATTTGGAAGTTTATAACTACTTTTCGATACACTCCTTACAGTATATTATGAAAACCTAACCCGAAACAAAAATAATTAGTATTCATGTTAGTGTACAAGCGTATTTTGTTCAGGTAGAAACATAATGTACTTAATTAGTAAAACTGTTTATACCAGTAAGAATACAATTGTTACGCCCATTTATACCTATTCATGCATTCGCTTTGGTGTTGACAGAAAATATAATTTACCCCTGCATACCCCTGCACATACCAATATTTCAAAAAAGTACCTAAAGTGCGTACCTAGTACGTATAAAATGGATTACATTACAAAGTCATGACATCAGTTTAACAGTGTCTTTCATAAGTAGCGTAAAGTGTAAAATGATTTGAAATGGAACTCGAAACAAAGCATTGTTGTTTCCCTTTCGTGAAATCGGAAGACGGTGTTCGCCTAAACTTAGAAATTTAACTGACAAGTTAATTGAAAAACTTTTATCCATGCAGAGTACGGTCCATTTGGACACGTCATTAAGAATTTGTGATTCATGTTGGTTATATTCGTATCGTCGTAATCCTGTCGAAAGAGTGGAGCAACCAGAAAACGGTGGACATGACGAAGCACCAACCACATCACGGAACGATTTGGAGGAAATACCATCGGCAGCTTCAATTACCTCGGCATCTTCTCAGGACAGTGACCTACCGGATTATTCCAGGATACACAACATTGAGTTATTCAATAATGGAATTGCAGGAATAAATGTGTCTCCGATATCCATTAGAGAATTTAAAAACGATAAATATTGTCGTCAAAAATTTGCCGAATTTGTAGCAGGTATTAGAAAATATCTATTCAGCTTACCACCACAAAAAGAAGTCGAAGAGTTAGCTACATTTAAAACAAAGGTTGTGGAATATGATGAAATTATTTCCAAATTGAAAGAAAAATTCATAGAACCAGATTGTTCGAGAATAGATAAAATACGTATATTAACAGTTTTGCCTAATTCGTGGACGATTCAGCGGATAACGAGCAAATTTGAAACAAACAAATACCTTGCATTACAAGCAAAAGAATTGGCAGCCGAAAATGGAGTATTGGCTACCCCCAACGACAGATCGGGGAATCGTTTGAATCCAGATATAAAGAATCAAGTGATATAATTTTTTGACGAGGACGACATCAGCAGAGCCATGCCGGGACAAAGAGATTATGTCTCTGTAAACACTAATGGTAAGCGTCAACAAATTCAAAAACGGTTATTACTTTCATCACTTAGAGAAACTTTCACTCGATATAACGAAATCAGTGAACATAAAATTGGATTTAGCACTTTTGCAGCATTACGACCAAAACATTGTAAATTGCTAAATGCTTCAGGTTCTCACAGCGTTTGTGTTTGCACAATTCACGAAAATATTGATTTAATGCTTCACAGTTTAAAAAAATATTCATTCAACACTGATTGTAATCAACATTTTGAGAAGTTATTGTGTAATTCATCATCAAGATCAAAATATTGTTACCTCCGTGAATGCGAAAATTGTCCCACGCTGTCAGAATTTGAGATAAGATTTTTAAAAGAACTTGAGAAACATAACTTGTCTGAGATATCGTTCGAACAATGGATTACAACTGATACATGTAATTTAGAAACGCTATTAAAACCTGTCGATGAATTTGTTGAATATTTTAGCGAGAGATTGAAAAACTATTAACTCATGATTATATAAAAACAAAGCAATCTAAATTTATAAAAGATACAAAGTCTTCATTAAAAGAAGGAGAAGTAGTTATTATTTGCGATTTTGCAGAGAATTATTCATTTGTACTTCAGGATGCTGTTCAAAGTCATCATTGGAACAATGATCAGGCTACAATTCATCCATTTGTTATTTATTATATGGAGTCAGGAATGCTTAAAAATCTAAGTATTGTAGTAATATCAGAAGTTCTAAGACATGATACAATTGCGGTACAGGTATTTATTTCCAAATTACTAACGTATTTAAATCAACCAATGAATATAAAAAAGTCCATTTTAATGTCTGATGGGGCTGCTTCCCAATACAAAAATAGAAAAAATTTTGCAAGCCTCTGCAATTTTAAAGAGAAATACAACATTGATTCTGAGTGGCATTTTTTCGCAACTTCACATGGTAAGGGACCATGTGATGCAATTGGCGGCACATTAAAACGAATGGCAACAAGAGCAAGCTTGGTCAAACAACATGAAAATCCAATAACAAGTGTGAAAACTTTGTATGATTGGGCTATTAAAAGAAATCAAGAAAATTTCACAAAAATATCATTTTGCTATCTTTCACAAGAAGAATATGAAGAGGGAGCTGCAGAATGGGGTGGTAGATATCAGCAAACAAAAATGATTCCTGGTACACAGAAATATCACTCCTTCATTCCAGTTGCAGATAACAAAATCGCTGCGAAAATATTTTCAACTGACGAAATACTGAGTTTTCATAATATTTATAGGAATGTTAGGAAATAGTGTTTGTAAAAATGTAAATACAATTTTTTTTTAAATAGTAGAAAAAATAAATAAATCATGTATGAACAAAAAAAAACTTTTTATTTGGTAATTACGATTTGTTAATTTCGTTAATTAATGAGATGTTCAATCTTCTTGATGTCAAAAGGATAGTTGTTAAAAATTTTATGTACAATTTGAAAAGAATACTTTTGAAGATGGACAACCACGACTAACTTTTTAAAAAGGGATATTTTCATGGCAAAAGCCATTTTTTCGACATTACTTTTAAATTATCTCGAAAACGGGTACATACAGAATGTTGCTTACCAAGAGCATTTTTGTTTAAAATCACCTGAAAAATTGTATCATATTATTAAAATATGGTTATTTATGCAAAAACAACATATTAAAAAAAACTTGAATTTTTCTTACTTCAAAGAACTTTTTTATCTTAAGTTGCTCTATCATAAAACAACTTTTATTCTTTTTCTTATGACTTAAAATCGTTTTGGAAAAAAAAATATAAAAATCGTACGTCAGACAGATTTGCTAATTGATTTTTGAGTTTAATTTTTGATTTTTTTGAAGAAAAAATTTTTTTTTTACGGTTGACATATTTTTTTCATAAAGTCAAATTAATTAACTACAACATTTTTTCAGACGTAATTTTATTACAACCGACGGTTTTCGAGTTATGATTAGTTGAAAAATACGCATGACAAAACACATACGCCCTTTTGAAAAAAATGTCTTGAGTAAAAAAATTCCCTTAACCCGCGGAAAATCCATCATCACCAATTCCGAAGACATGTGCAAAGTTTCATCCAAATCGGAGAGGGTTGTGCAAGATTTTGACTTTTTCCGGCTGATTTCATCAGGAAACGCTCATCAGTGACGGACAATACAATAAGACCAAAGCCTGATTTTCATACAAAACGGTCATGTTTGGAGGCTTGTGTTTCACTCTCCCGTGAAGTTATTTAACTGAAATTTTGGCAATAGCCTTGAAATAAGCTGAATTTTCATATTTAAAAATTTATTATTTTTCATTCACCACTTCAAAAACTACAGACACCACCTACGAAAAACAATAAGACCTCCTTTTGATATCCATAGTTTAGGTCACGTTGATGAGTGTGAATTACAATCTATAGTATACTGATATTAAAATGAGTCGTACATCAATAATCAAAATTCAGATTCTCAAAATCGAGCATCCTTTATGGAAATCAAAAAGTGGTCTTATTGTTTTGTCGTATGCGGTGTCTGTAACTTTGAAAGTGGTGAATGGAAAATGATGGATTTAATGCAAATGAGATTTAGGCTGCTTCTGGACCACAGCCGAAATTTCAGCCCAATTGGTTTTCGAGAAAATGAACATGACCATTTTGTATGAAAATCAGGCTTTGGTCTTATTACATTGTCCGTCACTATATATACAGTATATACAGCTCTATGGTTACTGCCATGCTGTTCGTCGTGTCTCATTTTTTTCGAGTACAGTCTTTAAGCTAAAGAAGTTAATATTTGTATGAATCAACTCTTGTATATAGATATAGGTACTAAGCAATAGCTTCCAATCACATCATTGGACGATTACACTACTACTATCCGCATGTTTATCGATAAGAAGAGCATCAGTAGACCGTAGGTGAATTGATTCGGGATTTTTAGTTAAAAACTCACGCGTCGTTAGGGAAATATTTACTCAAGAGTCAAGACATCTCGTCTTGAAAACAATTATGTGGCTTGTGAAGCTCAGAGCATTTAGTGGGCAGAACGGCGGCGCTTTTCGATCTGATGAGCAACGTTCATTGCAGTTCTACGGGAGACTCGATTGGGACGACAAGTGCAAGTCCTACGGCTGCAGCAGCATCGTTGAGCGCTATCGGACTGAACTCGGTGCTGAGGTGCATCGTATTCTCGTTTCGGGAAGAAAGTGATTACCGTGTAACAAGTGCAAACATACAAACAAACAAACAAATAAAGATCGATTCGTTTTCGGGGGTGCGCTTCTTCTATAAATCGGCGGGATGGCGGATCAACGACCTACTAGTGAAAACAGAGATGTCGCAGCAAGTAAATATCGGATTGTGTTGTCCGTCGTGTGTGCAAATAGGTATTTTAGGATAGGATTAGAGGTCGTGTGCGTATGATGGTGCAATTTTAATTCGATGAATGGTTTGCTTGGATTATGAGGATTAAGTACTGTGATTAGACTGATACAGGTTTGATCGACTCCAAGTCGGATTCCGCAGGAATGCTCAACGATGTTCATCGATGCAGTGGACTGTTAGATCGATGTGAACAAAAATAAAGGTCATCTCCATTGAGACAAATGATTTAAAATTTCGGATGACTTTATCGGGACCAAAATTGAAACGAGTTAAGCGTGTAGTTTGCAAACAATGTGAACCTCGTGAACTGTAGCTGTATGTTTGTGCGCCCAACTGTTCGTCAAATCTTTACTGCTAGTCTTATCTAGCCGGTAAGCCAAGGGCTACCACACGGAGCAAAACACTGAATTACCGGAATTTATAGCACTTGTGAATGAGTTTACTGCAGTCAAACTACTTAGTGATAGGGATATGGAGGTTAATCCTCTGTTACCCATGTCAGTATGTGCAGGGATTAATTTGAACATGCGACCAAATCATTTTGTGTCATCAAACATAGGTTGTGTTGGTGTGTGGAAATTTACATTATTGATCTATTGATTTCATCAAAAATTAGAATTAATTAAAAGTAAGAAAATTCTATGGCAATAATTTTCATGATTTTTGGAGTGTGCAAAGTCGATTTTTTCGGTTTTATAAAGTTTACTTATATCCCTTTTTTAAAAAAAAAAATTTATAAGATGATGTTAAGTGATGCTCCATTTTTCTCTTCAAATTGTTGGGACTTAAGGGCATACGGGATCAAGCCCCTATCACTTCGAAGTTTTCTAGCACAAACCTCAAATGGGACTTCCGATTATTCACCACCGTGACCTTAGTCTTATGGTGGGCTAACTCCAATTGCCTGGAACTCATCCATCTCTCCACAATGCCGATGGAGTGTGAGGCCGTTAACTCGACCTCTTCGATGGATTCACCACATATCTCCAAGGTGATGTCGTCTGCGAACCCGACAATCTTCACCCCGCTCGGGAGCTCAAACCGCAGTACCTCGTCGTACATCGTCTTCCATAGCTATGGACCCAGGATCGAATCTTGTGGGACGCCTGCGGTGATCTGGACACGTTTCTGGCCTGCCTCTGTATACTATACCAGTACGCGATTCTGGAAGTAGCTTCCGAGAATCTTGTACAGGTACCCAGGAACCTGTAGGCGTTGGAGCGAGTCGGCGATAGCCACCCAACTGGCGCTATTGAATGCGTTTCTCACGTCAAGGGTGACCACTGCACAGTATCGTACTCCTCGCCTCTTGCGCTGGATTGCCACCTCAGCCGTCTTGGTGACGGACAGGATGGCATCCACCGTCGACTTCCCTTTGCGGAAGCCAAACTGGTTATTAGACAGACCACCTATACCCTCCGTGTACGTTGTCAGTCTGTTGAGGATAACCCTCTCGAGCACCTTACCCGCTGTGTCCAACAGACATATAGGTCTAAATGCCGATGGATCTTGTAGTGGCATCCCTTTCTTTGGTAGCAACACAAAGGTCTGAATTTTCCAGGCATCCGGGAAGACGCCCTCGTCCACACTTTTGCATCACCACCCTGAACATTTCGGGATCCAGCAAGATAGTCTTGGTCTTGGTCTTGGTGGCCAGGTTCGGAATACCATCCGGTCCCGGCGCTTTGTTCACCCTAAGCGACTTTGCTATCGCAATGAGTTCCTCATTCGTCAACGTCGCCTCGTCGCCGGCCCCCGTTGTGCCGTTGTCAATGCCCAAGTGGTCACGGGTGTTCAGCGGAGCCGTCCACCCTTCCGTCGCTATGGCAGCGATAAGGTCTGGGATACTGGAACGCTGGTCATGGGACAAATCTACGGCGGCAGGGGGCCATGGACTCGGGTCGTGGTTCGGAAAGAGTCCCCCAATGATCAGCTGAAGCAGCTCTGATGAACGCTCGATTAGAGCCGCCGATTCTCTGGTTTTGGCAATCACTACCCGGTACGAGTCACCCCACGGATTCGCATTGGCCTTCTGACACAGACCCTCGAAGCAGGCTCGTTTGCTGGCCTTTATCTCCCTCTTTAGTGCGGCCTTCACGGCGATTAGCGCCCCTTTACGCTCGATTCTCTCGGCGTCTGGCCGCGGTGTTTGCACCCTCCGTCTTGTGTGGAGGCACGAATACACCGGCGATCTTCCATTCCTCGGTTTGACTTCCCTCGGCATGGTCGCATCGCACGCTCGTGTAAGTGTCATAACGAGTCGTTCGCCGTAAGGTTACTGGGTTTCGCGTAAGTTTCGTTCACTCTTAAGCGCCTCTTTAAAAGTCTCTACATCAAATTAGGACGTCCTCCATCTGCGGGCGAATGGAGTGGATGCTCCTCCTTCCGCACGCTGCTTTGCATTGTGGACGATACAATATCGAACCGCCAAGTGGTCGCTATGGGTGTAGCCATGATCCACCCTCCAATTGCTAAGCAGCCCCAGACTGCTGAATGTTACATCGATGATCGATTCCGCTCCGTTTCTATGGTAGGTACTCTTGGTACCCACGTTGACGAGGTCCACATTGAGCCTAGCCAAGGCCTCCAGAAGTATTTGGCCCCTAGGGTTGGCAAGGCGGCTCCCCCAATCGAGTGCCCAAGCGTTGAAGTCCCCCGCTATGACCAACGGGTTCAAGCCAGTTAGCTCCGTTGTCATCCGATCGAGCATATTGGTAAACTGTTCGATCGACCATCTTGGCGGTGCGTAGCAGCTGTAGAAGAACACTCCATTCACTTTTACAACCGCGAAGCCTTCGTTTGTGGTAGACACAATCTCCTGAACCGGGTACTTGTCCGTCTTCCATAAAGCCGCCATATTGGACCTGTCCGCAAATCAGTTTCCGTTTGCCTGCTGGGATGCGGTATGGGTCGGAAATTATGGCGTTATCCTATGCCGACTCGCTAACTGCCTGACACAGCAGTTGCTGGGCGGCCTCACAATGGTTCAGGTTTAGCCTGCATTACGGTTGGCTCGTTGGTACACCCTTAGCGGCCGGGCACTCCCCCCCGGGAAGTGCTCATGGTCCGGTTTCCCGGCGCACATCTAGCATTTGTGGGGACCTTTTCATCACGGATGTGGCGGCTTTGAGCTGTTCTTCCTTCCAGGGGTAAACGTAGTTTGCGGTACAGTTCATAGACGAACTCCACCGTTTGCTCCAAGTCGTAGATCTATCTATCGGTGGGCGGTACGTGGAGATACTGCAAGCCGGAGTACACCAACCTGGAGGAGGAGGCAGTGTAGAGGAGGCTGTGGCTGCCACGAATCGTTGCTGAGCAGAGCTTCGGTATGGCGATGGTTTGATTGGAGCAGCGCCAGGTTTGGCACTTGGTATCGGAACGTAGGGACGTTCTCCTCGTTCATTCGAGGTTGGTGGACGGCGTTTACCCTTTTGGCCTTGCTACTTCTACACACATTATGGGTTGAGGAAAATATTGCAGTCTCATCGGCTGAGTAACCAGGGGCTATTCCAAGAAAAAATTGGATATAGATTTTGGTTCAGGAGTACCAGCGCATTGGACCTATGCTCGGTCCCAAGAGCAATGAATCATCCCTTAAACATAACTCACAACGAAATTTATAGTACAAAATGCTTCCGGAAGTTGTGTCCTTCATCAAGAAATACAATAAGGTTGAAGACGCGGTGTTCTGGCCGGAATTTCTGGGCCAACCTGAAGCGTAAGATCCACTCCAAAAATTTTGTCGCGAAAACTGAGGAGGAATTGATAAATAAAACGAAGAAAGAACTCAAAAACATGCCTACACGCATGTTTTCGTCCTTAAATAATTACCTTCCATGGAAAATTTATCAAAAGCAATTATCTGTCTTAGCTTTTTTTATCAACATCCAAAAAATGTCCAATTTTTTTAATGCCAACGTTAACTCCGAACATGCATCCACTAATCACCATTTTCTCACTTCCATCCCCCGCAGAGGATACCAACTCCGAGACCCGTTCGATAGAAATCCACCACATCCAACTGCGACACTACGCCAGCTACGACGGAAAGGCCCAAGTCTACACCTACAATGACGCACTGGAACTGATAGGCAAGGGTAAGTTCCACACCTTCCTGCTCTTCATCTGCGGTTTGTGCCTGATGAGCGTGATCAACGAGACGCTTAACATGGGTCTCGTCATTTCGGCCGCCGAGTGCGACCTGCACTTAACCTTCCAGGACAAGGGCATGCTGAACGGAGCGGCGTTTTGCGGTGTAGTCATCAGTTCTCATCTGTGGGGTTTCTTCTCGGATACCTGGGGCCGCCGAAAGGTCATCCTGCTGGCAACCACCATCAGTTTGGCGTTCTCGATACTGTCCAGCTTTTCGGTAAATGTGTGGATGCTCGTCGTCACCCGGTTCTTCGTTGGAGTGTTGTAGGTTTACAACTAGGGGTTTGTTGACGCATCTTAAACCTTTTTTTTCTCGTCCATTTCAGCATTTCCGGTAACGGAGCAACCACCTATGCCTACTTAGCGGAGTTCCACACCGACAAATCTCGTGCGAAGGTCATATCATGGGCGGCAATGTTCATGGCCTTCGGGATGATCTATCTACCGTTTGTAGCCTACTTCGTTATTCCACTTGATGCTCAATTCGTATTGTATAGCGACTTTCTCGGAATGCGGTATGGACTGTGGCGATTCTACCTGCTCTTGAGCTCGTTCTTCAGCATAATCATTATCGCTGGAATTCTATGTTTGCCCGAAAGTGGGAAGTTCCTGCTAACTACCGGTAAACATGACGAAGTACTACAAGTTCTCACCCAAATGTACCGATGGAACCAAGGAGAGCCGGATTATGTAAGTTGAGCTCTTCCAGGGTTTTTCGTTTATATTTTAACCACCCATTTCTCTTTTTTCAAGAAATTCCCTGTCAAATCAATCACGCTGGACGCAATTGATAGTGTTTTCGCTGAGCAGCGAAGACGGGAAATCAACCAAGGACTGCGCTTCATTTGGGAACAGACGGTACCTCTGTTCCGGCCACCACTGCTTGGTAACACTGTACGAGCGTCGTTTCTCATGTTCGGACTGTTTCTGGCCTCATCCGGGCTGTTCATGTGGATTCCGGACATTCTCAACACGTACGTGAACTTTAAGGGTACGAAAATTACCATCTGTGAGGTCGTGGATATCATTCGCCAAAACCGGACGCAAATGATGTGAGTACGTTTTGGATGAAGTTCGCTGTTGAACATTGAAGTTGGGAATGTTTTCCATTTTTCTCAGATCCGATCAGATACCGATGAGCTGTCCGGTGAGCATCGATCCTTCCATATTCATGATAACCACGGTGATGGGGATTCTGTTTTTGGCGTGCTACATTCTCAATGGAGTCATCATCAACATGGTGGGGAAGAAGCTGCTGTTGAGTAAGTATATTCAATCCGGGTCAAATTAACTTTTAACAATGTTGGCAAGGGGTACGGTTTGTAGATGAAGGTCGTTTAAGTGAGATGTATCCGAGGCTAAAGTGCCAGTAATAGAGAGGGACGACAACGTCAAAATTAAGGCAGCGACTATCTGTCAGTTTCATACCAATCCTAAAAATCTAGAATCAGACTCCTGAAGAACTCATGGTGTGTCTCTAGCCTCAATATTCCTTTGGGAAGGGGCTATTGTGCTATGAACTCCCACTGTGAATAACTACGTATGACTTTAGTGGTTAACTAATCCCTTCTGACCTCCCACTGGTCATTCCACCATCTATCGTGCAGCTCTAGGACAGTCTAGGTGGCCTCTGCATTTATGGCGTTCCAGATGTGTCGGTCTTCTCACATCGTCTGGATAAGATTACTCGGAGATTGTGTCTCAACCACTCACGGCCATCGTGGCATTTCTCACGCCGTCAAAGCTAGGACATCCAAAGAACACATGTTCTGCGAATTCCTCTGCGTCTGCACACCCAAAACTTGCGGAGTATTCGGCGTACCCGTAATTCCACAGGTACTGTCTGAAGCAGCCATGGCATATCAGGATCTGCGTTAAATGTCAGTTAACTTTACCATTTTTGGAGTTCGCTTTGCCATTCACGTTGCCATTTGGCCAGCTCTAGTGTTACTAGTGGTCTGTCATATACCGCTTGTGCCACGTTGATCGAAGTCCTCTCATATGATGATGCCTATGGGCTTAATACCCACACTGGCGTACTACCCAGCTTACCTAGGTAGCTCTTAGTCCCTAAGGCAGAGACCCACGCCGGCCCGCTATACCTGAGTATGGATAAGGCAACACTAGCCAGGAGGTTCCTCTTGCTCCCTTGTACCGCCGGGCTATTGGGCCCCATACGAGATAATGCATTCTAGCAGTCATGATCGACGTGGCTGATAAAGGACAGCTTGTCGTCGATCATGGCCTACAGGTACTTCAGGAACCACATTGAGGTGACAGTGCAGTTACACGCACTAATCGTCACCTGATGCTCTGATTAACTGTTGTTGATCACGATAACCTCTGTTTTGTGATGAGCTATATCCAATTTCCTTGAGCGCATCCTTTCGACTACTATGTTGATAGAATGAGTGGCCGTAACCTCCACCTGCGCAAAAATGACAAATTTTATCCAGTTTGGGAACTTGAACCTCAACACTTCATCATATGTTGTATTCCAAAGCACCGGCTCCGAATAGCACTGCTGGATTTGGACACATTCCTGGCCGGTTCTCTGTTGTAAACCAGTACATGATTCTGGAAATAGATCCCCAGAATCCTGTACAGGTACACATGAATCCGGACGCTGTTGGAGCGAGTTGGCAATAGCCTTCCGACTGGCAGCTGTCGAACGCGTTTCTCTACGACAAGGGTGACCACTACAATACCGGACTTCCCCTTTCTTACGCTGGAGTACTATCTCGGCTCGATACGCTGATGGATCACCTTGTAGATTTACCTGTCTTTCACAATGGTACGAGATTCTGTCACTTCCAGGTATCTGACGAGACACTCTCGTCCAGACATCTTGGCATTACCACCCTGAACATTGCGGGAGTCAGCAAAATAGCCGTCTTGATGACCAGGTTCGGGATACCTTCGGGACCAGGCGCCTTGTTCACCTTGAGGGATCACAATGCTATCACAATAAGTTCGTCATTCGTAACCGTCGCCTCGCCTTCGTCTTCCGTGGTGCCGTTGTCATCGCCCATGTGACTTTAGATGTTCGGCCTAATTGCCGACCATGTTTCCACCGCCATGACAACGTTATGGGCTGGGATACTAAAACGCTGGTTATTGGACAAATCTACACCGATGGGAAGCCAGAGGCTCTGGTCACGTGGAAAGAGTCCCCCAACCCTTGGTCTTGGCCGCCACACCTTTGGTTTTGGCCAATACCACTCTGTAGACATCACCCCATGGGCCTGAACAGTGGCCTTGAAATGCAAACTCTTGAAGCAGGCTCGTTTGCTAGCCTCATCTTCCTCTTTAGTGTGGCTTTTGCGGCGGCCAGCGCCCTTCGACGTTCCGCTCTTTCAGCGTCTGACGGCGCTTTCTGCATTCTCCGTCTTGCAAGGAGGCGTGTTATACGGAGGTCAGCGATCAACTCTGTCCACCAATACAACGACGACCTCCCGCTACGAGTTGATCACTGCACGGGTCCTGGGTATCGCTCATATTTCGTTCCCACTCAAGTGCCTTTTTGAATACTGCATTGTCCAAGTATGATATTCTTCATCTGCGGGCGAATGGAGTGGTTCCCAAGCAACACAAAATTGTCATAATTGGTTGCAGCAACTTGATTGTGACTTGAATGAGTCACACTGAAGTAACTTTGACTTATTTGCAACAGTTGTGCTTCAAGGGTTACTTCCCTTGACACTCTGCTTAGTATTGTGGATGCTACAAAGTCAGCCATGCAGTTATTCCCGGATTTTTTCACAAAAGTAAGCAGAACACGTTAAGCAAAACTTTTAATACACTTTGGATCGAAAACACGTCAATTTCTGCGAAAATAGTAGCGAGCGAACCAATATCAACACCGACCGTGCCGAGCTCTTTCACGTCTTTCAAGAATAGAGCGCTTTTCCTTAAAAAGTCTGGTAGACTTTTTCTAAAAGGTGTGGTGTACTTCTTACAGAAGTCTTGTGGACTTTTCCAAGAATCGGGAGGACTTTTCCGAAAAGTTTTGTGGAATTTTTCTAAAACTATGGTGGGCTTTTCCAAATGACTGATAGACCTATACCCAGGTGAGTGGACTTTTTCCAAAAGTGTGGTGGGCCTTTTTAAAAGCCTTGTGGACATTCCTTAAATTCCAGTGAAATTATTTTTAAAGTCTGGTGAGCTTTTTCCGAAAAATCTGGTGAACTGTTTCCAAAGTCTGGTGGAATTTAAAAGTTTGGAAGTCTTTTCTGA
>JASCZW010002826.1:0-28244 GCA_034211315.2 Aedes japonicus | reverse complement strand
TAGCTCTAATCGAAGGTAATTATTAAACTTACTTGCCAAAAAGTATACGCTTTGCGAGCATATCTTCCGGCAGTTAACCGAACATTCGCCATAGGACGGAAACATGCGTGTAGGCATGTTTTTGAGTTCTTTCTTCGTTTTATTTATCAATTCCTCCTAAGTTTTCACGGAAAATTGTTGGAGTAGATCTTACGCTTCAGGTTGGCCCAGAAATTCTCGATTGAACGCAGCTGGGGACGTTGGGCGGGTTCGTCAACTTGGGCACCATATCTATATTCAGCCGCTCCATCTCTTCCAACAATCGCTTCGAGAAGTGAGCCGACGCCAGATCCGGCCAGAACACCGCGTTCTCGCCCTTATGGTATTTCTTGATGAACGACGCAACTTCCGGCAGGCATTTCTGTACTATAAATTTCCGGGTTCACGGCCAGTTCCGGAGCGAAAGAAGAGCGGCTTTGACATCCCATTCTCGCCGATTGACAGCCACAGTAGCACCTTGGGTGTGTGGAACGAATTTCACCACAGAGTTAACTTCCTTCGTGGGGGTGCCCTACCAGTCGTTGCCATCCAGGGTGAGATAGGTCTCGTCGTTCATAGCCACCGCCACGTCACGATTCGCCGGTAAAATCAGGTTGACCCTCTTATTCAGCCGCTGCCGCTGCGTCATTGCCTGCAGCCCGAAACCAGTGGACGCGACTTCCGCCTCCTGACATGTTCGTCAGGTACTTTTTCAATATTTGGCCGATTCCCGGCGAAGCACACACAGCGATGTAGCCACTTTTCCCTCGGTCTTCCTCTTCAGCATTCTTTGAAGCTTCTTGTCGCTCAGGGCTTTCTTTCGAAGATGTTGTAGATACCGGAACGGGGGTATTCGGCGTATCACAAAGTGCCGCCGATGTCCGTTTTCTACGCGGCGGGGTGCCGTTCTTTGAACGCGCACACTTCTGAACGGAGTTGCTTCACTGTTTGTGCCATCACGGTTAGAGTTCGACTGAGCTGTCAAATTTTGGCTGCTAACTCATGGATTACTATGATTGATGCGACATGGGTAGTTTCGTCAGTGCGGGTGTATATTTAACATCATTGACAAATAAAATTCATACTTAAGCACCCAAATGGAATCCTTGTGGTCCTTATCTTGATCGTCTCTTAGCTGTATATATAAATACATATACATTAAACTTATCGGTAAAAACTTCAGAACTTTTTACTCTTGAATCCCAACAAGTCTGAGTAGCTAAAATTTTGACAATAGATAGTTATTTCCTTACTGTTTTTAGGTTTGAAGTAGTATTATACATTCCGTTTTCTGCTAGATTGTTGTCCTATTTTGACTAAGACTACGAATATGTTTTCGTTACTAGGTACACGTTGCGAGTGCAAAAGTTAGAGTGTCACGAAATATCGTAAGAGTTTGAATGTTAATGACTTATTCTGTTTTTTTGCAAGGCTTTGAAACATAATCGCTTGTGCAAATATGAATATTTATCATTGAGGCTTTTCATATTTCTTTAAATAGATTTAATTTCTTCTAGGCTCTGTACAATTATATGAAAATTATCCTTCGTTTGATTCTAAAGCTGAGTTCAAAATTTTGATCACCTTGGGATCCGAAGCTCGTGAGTAGTGTCATTATAGAATTTATCAATTTTCCTACAAATCAATGCCAAGCTTAAATGTTTCAAAATCAGACAAGTTCTAAGAAACCACGGCTTATCTGTAAATACTGCGAAAAACCCTCCATTAGTCACAATCACTGCAAACACAAATAAAGTAGCCGTTTTAAATCAGTGCCAATGATTCACACTCCCTCCCTGTATGGTCGCATGCTTATTCTGTGTGTGCCAGCTGATAACGATCGAGTGGCTTTTAATAGTTTGGCGACAGGCAAAAGTTGCACTCACTCAATGCCAGTGAGTATGTGTGTATTGCGAACCGAATGGCGTGATTGTAAATATTACAACTCCCTCCTTCCCCTGACCATAACCTTTTTGGGGGGCGCACAGTTTGGATTCCTCGCGGGTAAGGATTATGAATTTGTTGTGTGTCGCCCATGATGCGTGTGTGCAAAATCATATAAATATGCAGTGAAGGCGCGTACAAACCGAAAAACACGGAAGTGCAAAACCAGTTCAGTTCACATGCACAACTACAGTGCCTGGTCGACGGACGGCCAATATGACTATCATCGTTCGGCGGTGGCAGCTTTGGTCCATCCCATCAGCACACCGAGCCGGGGGTCAATGAATTGGCACCGAATGCACCGAAAGCAGCAAAAAAAAAAGTAGGCGATATTTGTATGTAGGCTATAAATGTAAACTAAAATATAACGCACCGACGACGGACGGGGTTGCAGGAATCATCAGCCGATAAGAATGTTAATATTTAATCACGTGCTAAAGCGCCCGGAGAGGAAAATAGGAACAGGGGGGCCACCGAGGGTTGGCACGCGAATCAAATGCATGTAATTGCGAGGTGTGCTTTCCAGTTTAGTGCAGTTTTGCGTTTGTGTTGATATTGTTGTTGTTTGTACGCGTGGCTCGGAACTGATCGCGTGGAAAAATGACCGATGTAACAGGGTGCAGTCAGCCTGCGTGGTTCGCTAATGCATCGAGGGGCGAATTCTGGGTTGATGGTACTTGAAGTGCACAGCTGGCAGGTGGTTTGCTGCATCAAATGATGATCTGTAAGATGGAAACGAGTCTGAAGGGCCAAAGTTTAAAGATAAATTATCTGATGGGGCGGAATCTGAACTGTCTTGCTGTATATTTTGACCGTCTGGCTGAACTGGAAGGTTTTGGTGACGTTGAGGGATCAAACTTATTCCGGAACCATACTTATTTAGTTTTTGAGCTCAACAATAGCAAATACATCTCTGTCGTCCTCTTCATCTCACTGTTCTTTTAGATTTTCACTAATTTGAATAACGTTTATTCACAATACTCTAAGGTGTGGCCCAGTTAGAATTGGAACATAGACTATTGCGCATATTTCGGATATACATTAACAAAATAGTATTCTGTTTTAACTTAAATGTTTGACTTTATGTGAACTTTAGAGGGAAAATACAAAAAAAAAATAATCATCTCGATTTCGAAGAAATTTGCGGACTTTTCCCGGAATACGTTTCATCAACCGGCGCACATTATTCTCATCCATCGTTTTGGCAATCTTATTCCACTTGGTTCTCAATTCATTGATGCTTTTGACAACACTGCCATTCACCTTCAGCTTCCTCTTCATAATAGCCCAAAATCTCTCTATCGGTCTGAGCTGGGGACAGTTTGGTGGGTTGAGTGCTTTTGGTATTAACTGCTTCCCGTTGGTTTCATACCACTGTAGCACTGTTTTACTGTAATTACGGCTTGCAAGATCTTGCCAAAACATGACAGGTTTATTGTGGGCACTGACTAATGGCAATATTCGCTTTTGGTGACATTCCGTTCTATACAGTTTTGAATTAAATGTCTTATCAGTGATGAAAACCTTGGCCCCCTACCGCAACTATAGATGCCTTGCCAAATCAAATATTTACGTGCAATTTTATCTGCAAACACAAACTTGAATTTGAGGAACATCTCGCCGAGTCGTAGCCAAGTAAAATTGTTATCCCGGTAGCTGTTTGAAATCGGCCTTTACATAGGTTTCATCATCCATGAGGAGACAGCCATTGAATTTTGTCAACACCTGATCATACATTTTTCTGGCACGGATTCTGGCAACATTGTTCTGCTTTTAATCGGTGCACGGTACTGCGTGCGGTGCGAAACTTTTTGGCCAAATCGCGGTCTAAGTGTTGGGGTTTACCCTTATGTGCTTGGTGACTTCGTTCCGCAGTTGACGGCTGAAAGTACCCAATCGACGCTTGCTTTGAGGCTTGCGATCCGTCAACAAAGTTTCTCTGCACTTTTTCAAAACACGCCACACGGTTTGATTCGGGGAAAACCCAACACTTTAGCAAGTTTTGGCCCAGACCACGAAGGGTTCTCCAAATGATTGCGCACAATTATTTTTTCTCTTTCTTCTTCCATTTTGTATTTCTCTGAAACACGTTCGAAAAAACTTCTGATGTTGTTATTGTTATGGGGAACACATCAAATGTCAGTTTACAAATCCGACCACTAGGGTCGCTGTAAGAATCAAAAATGTTTGTTCCAAAACTAAATGGGCCACACCTTACGTACATATGTCTAGTCATATGATAGTTTTCATATCGCGTTTTCATATTATTTGAACTGCCCCTTTTCATGATTTAGGGACAAAACATCGAATGCCAAAACGTTAAATACCGACACGTCGAAAAGAACAAACCATGTTCTTAGTGATGCCTCAACTAACAATACCCACATAATTTTCTGTTTATGCTTAAACCGGCATATATCGCAAATAACCGTATCAGTCTTTGTGAGTTGATCACCTATCCATAGCATTTATCATTTATCATAGACACATAAGGATCAGCGGTTTGAATAAATAAATTTATAATTTGATAAATAATTCAATAAATGAAGTAATAAGTAAAAATAATACGTAAATGACCACATATATCAATCAAGAAAAAAAAACGAGCTAATAAATATGATGACAAACATATATATGAGAATTAAAATAACAATTTAAATCAAATAATTCAAATCAAATAAAAAAATTGAATAAACTTATATATAAAGGAATTCAAATAAGAAAAAATGAAGATTCATAGGTTACACAAACAATATAAAAAATGTATGAAAATAATGACTATAAAAATATAAATATAAATATTTCAATCCCAAGATTAATAAATTAATTAAGATAACAATAAATTTATGAAAAATTTACTAAATGAATATTAACGGGGGATATACAGTGAGAATGAACAAACAATTCAATTTATTTATTTTTTTGCATAAAAAGTTAGTAAATTTCCCGTAGAATACGTTCCACGTCATCTCTCTGGTCATTTAGATTTTCACTTATTTGAATAAAGTTTATGCTCAATACTCTGCGTATGTCTCGATAGATTTTCATATCGCGATTATTTAAATTGCCCCTTCAGATTCATCATTTTAGGACAAAACATCGAATGAAAAGAACAAAGCAGTACAAAGACATAAAATTGAACATTGTGTCTTCAGAAGCACCGGTTGGTCATCAAAGTGCAATGGTTTAAGCTGATAATTTTTCAGAAATTGACAAAAAGTACATACAAATTATTACAGGAGTGTTAGAGTGGTAGCAGCAGATTTCAAGATCCTGCAAGACATTAGGCATTGAAAAGTTTCAAGAACAGCAACAACTTTGCAAGAACGACGTCTATTCCAATTTGTGGGGAGCTTATGTTGTGTTATGTTGAATTTATTCTCTAGCACTAGAGTCACACAAAATTTCGGTATTTTGTTTGTCTTTTTCAAATATATACTCTTAGTACGTCTCATAAATGAAATCAATGTGTTTAAATAATACAACGAAGATATGTTGACCAAAAGAACAATTCCATTATAAAACGTGTGTTAGGTGTTCTATGGTGCCTTAACTAATAATACCTACATAATATTCTGTTTGTGCTTAAACCTGAAAATATCTATAAAATCAGATCAACGCAGAATACCGTTTCAATCTATACGAGCTGATCACCTATCTTTAGCATTTAACATAAGGACCAAGTCGCTGAAATTTTTTTTTATTTATTTACTGAAAATAAGTAAAAATAATGAAAAAAAATACTCCATATATCAATCAAGAAAAAAAAACTGCTAATTAATAAAATGATGAGCATATATATTTATAAATTTAATTAATAACATAAAACGAATAATTCAAAACGAATAAGTAAATTTATTTAAAAAAAACCAATACATGAGGACAAAATATGACGATGTATAAAATACACAAACAATATAAAATTTGCATGAAAAATGTATCAAAAAAATATATGTAATAATATTTCAATTCAAAGATTAATAAATAAGTATATAAATTCATACAGAACTGACTGTATAAAAATTTGCACAAATAAACTTATTGGAAAACTACGAGAATTTTAAACTAACACTTCATTTGATATCTTTTTTAAAAAATGAAGAAATTTAAAATTGAAACCCTTTTTTCAAATTATTGCTAGTAAACGCGAGCAATTTTTTTTTAACTTCCACTAGTGGACTAGTGGAACTTGCTTGCGTTTATTAGCAATAATTTGAAAAAAGTAAACATTGAAACACTTTTTTATTTATTTATCAAGTGTTCAAATGAAGGGCTAGTTTTAAATTATGTAGTTTTTATATGTTAGTTTTATATGAAGTGCTAGTTTTCCAATCACAAGCGTTTCACTAATACACAAAAAAAATTAAATTGTTTTTTTAAAGTGAATTGAAAAATTAAAACAAAACAAACACGTAAAATAAATTAATAACGAAACATATATTTCAGGATTTACCCATGATCATTTAACAAATATATGAATAAATCATTTAACTAATGTAAAAATAAATAATTTGATGCATACCTTATTTCAAAATCATGTATATAAATAGAGAAAAAATGATAAACTATTAAAAATATAAAGAGAATATGTGAGCAAATCTGATAGTTATTACCAAGCAAAATTCATAAAAAATCAATAAATAAAAAAGGATATTGTTTAAGAAAAACATTAATAAAAATTAACTATGTGCATGATAAACAAAAACAAAATTCTATTAATCAAAAGATTATTAGATTATATGTAAAAAATAGTAAAGAAATATATGGATATTTGAATTAACTAATAAATTATCAATACACAAAGAGAAAAAAAATCTGTCGAGCCAAACCAGCTTTGGCTAGAAGGTTCCTAAATAAAAATAAATAATAACAAACAAAAAACTAACCGCATTGATTTTTTTTGTTTCAAAAAGTGGTTCAGAAGTAACGAATTTTTGCAAAAAAATTTTTTTAAAAGAGTAAATTTTTCGCCCACTCTGAAACCTTTATTACAAATTAGACAAATTTTAAAAATACCTGTTTAATATTTTTGAATTAGAAAAAAAACTACCAGTTATTATACAATTCTGGGAGGTCTTTTATGATTTTTTCTCTGGAATTGAAATAAATGAAAACGATTTAATTAACATTATCAATCGAATAATTAAAAAAATATAAGTACATTAAGAGATACACGCAAATTTGCGTAGGAAACAAGAAATTTATACAAAAAATATTTAAAAATATATAAGCAAATGAATGATTGACCAGAAAACAAACAAACATGTTAGAGGATGAATAAATGAATAAACACCTTAATGAAAAAAATGATGAAATAAAATTCTACAAATAAGTTGTTAAATAAATAAATGAGTCAACAAAAAAAAAAACAAATGAAGACATAAAATATTTCCTAAATGAATATTTTTGCATTATTTAATTTATTACACCATAATATTGAGAGTATACCAACATATCTATCAATATTTATTGTACAAAACTGATTTATAAAAATTTAATCATTAAATGAAAATAGAATAAAATATAACATAGAAAAATTAAAGAAGTGAAGTAATTTTCAAATAACAAACAGATATAAAACTATTTTAATCTATAGCCTCATAAATTGATTGTGTAACAAAAATAACAAAGATTAAGATATAAATATGTAATCATATGATTAAATGAATATATGTTATATATACATTAAATTAACAAAATTAATTGAATAATTATATACACATACAGGGTGCGGCAGAAAATAATGCGAAAATGTTCAAACTTGAGTATTAATTCGGGTAGCTAGTGACTAATTTCCGTCGAAAGTGTATTTGTTTATGTTTACTTTCAAGTGCTGCATCCAAGCATTCTATTTGTTTTATTGCAAATTCGTCAAAATGTTCGTGAAAGAAGTGATCACCAGTTTGTTGCTCGCGTAGAATAATCCGAAAGAGATTGTCAAGGTGGTAGGATGCCATTTGGCAACAGTTTACCGCATAAAAAGTTCCTGCAGGATGGTCCTAAGCAGCGAAAGTCGGGAAGCACTGGCTATTACTAATGGCAACACTTAGTCTCGATTTTACGAGCAAAGAAGGATTTCTAACCACGGCAGAACTGGAACAAGCGGAATCATTGCCCGTAAGGAAAGGTTTAAGGAATGCTGTTCAGTTGCTCGAAGTTTTGCGTTGCGCTGGTTTAATCCCCGAATGACGAATTACGGTACTTTGCGTGTTGGAGGGAGGCTGAGTCACTCGAACAGCTCGGAATCAGCGAAACATCCAAGCATACTACCGGTGAAACATCATCATACCGAGCCGATCTTGCAATTTTATCAACAGAAAATGCTCCATGCCAAACCTCAGCTTCTACTAGCTACGATGCGACAACGGTTCTAGCCCCTCGGTGGACGAGACGGCGCCAGGAATGACGTTGTCATTGTTGCTTCCGAGCTGAACCATTGCATCAAACAACAAATGGAAGAACTTGCATCAGCAAGGACAACTGTCGCCAGGCCCTTTTCCAGAACTTGGAATCGATTATTTTGGTTCAATTTACACCTAGTCTAGATATCGAGTAATATCCATGTCCTATGTTCTATTTTGCAGTGTTTGTATGTATGTACGCTGTCCATTTGGAGCATGTACCAAGTAACAATTTTAGTTTCATTCCAGCTGTATAGCACTCCTTCCAACTTTGTTGATAAAACAAAAATCAAAGCTGTTTTGTCCACCAACACCTGCTACATGCATCTTTGAAGCCAAAATGTGTACAAAGTGGCCCACTCTATGGACGGTTGCGATAACAAATGCATAAAACTTTTACAAGACCATAAAGGTTTTGAAAATGTTCTATTGAAAGACGTTATAACCACTTGAGAACCTTCATAAAACCTATTGGCTGCCATCAAAACCAGTATAGGGCCAAATGGCCACAGCTGTCAAACTTCACGGTGATATCGTGGTTGGATTTTGTTGTTTTGCTTTGTTCAATTCTTTGCTCTTCTGATGTACAAAGTAAATAATATCTAAAAAAAAGTTCTAGTGTTGCGGAAAATTTTATTTGACAGCAAAATATCCAGAGCAAATTGAGTTTTTTTTACAGCTTACCACGCTCCGAATGGTAGGCGCATTTAATTTCATGGTGAATATTAAGATAAGCACGATAAGAGCCGGAAATTAATGCGCCTTCAAGATTATGCGAGTTTACATCATCAAAAAAAAATTGAAACTAATATATTCGAAAAATTAATCATGAATTTCCTGACATTTTGTGAGATTCAATAAGCTAAAAGAATGCCAAAATTGATCTCTGATCAACAGTTCATTTGTATTACATTTAAAATTTGGTGCAATCATTTTTCCACGTTTCAATTATTTCATATATTCCTGTTCGGATAATATATTACTTGCAGCAGCACTTTTGGAGTGACTCAAAAACTGGAAAAATATTTATTTTATTAAACATTTGTTCACAAACAACTTCACTTCAATTACTTACGAATATAGTCTCCTCTATCCTAACAAATCGTTCCGTCCTGGAATCTTATACCTTGTCGCTTATTTTCCTATCAATTTTAAATGCTGTTTATTAATTAATTATTGTTTATTTTCTTCTCTTTTCAGAGACTCACTCTTTTTGGATACTTAATACCGTACCACGATCCCACCTCAGGTTGGGTTTCTGATGCGGCTCTCTTCGGTCGTAATGATTATTAACCTAGTAAGTATTATTTCACATTGCTAAAATATTTTAATTACTAAATTCACATTTCTTTTTCTACTTACAGCAGCGTCTTGAAAACTTGACCTTCGTTACTTCAAACACTTTTCAATTATGTAAAATACTAGCTGATCCCGGTGCGAGCGCTGCTACGCCTGCAACTAAATGAATGAACATTACATAGAACTGACCCTTTTTGTTGGATAAGTTTTTTTTTTGACTAAGAAGGGGTTCAAAATTCTATCAGAACATTCTCTTTACCCAGACAATGCACAGTTTGTGGCCTAGTTACCTGGATAATTCTCAGGTTTGTGTTTGTGTTTAAAATCACCATAGAAACATTTCTTGCATTCAATAAACCCCGCACGCCAATTTTGGTTCCATTTGCTTGATTAGTTCTCAAGTTATGCAGAAATTTGTGTTTCATTTGCATGGGAGCCCTCCCCTCTTTTAGAAGAGGGACGTTGTCTCAAACAATCATAAGAACCTTCCGCAGCCCCAAAAATCCCTGCATACCTATTTTCACTCCGATCGGTCAGACAGACAGTCAGACAGAAATTCATTTTCATATATATAAAAATCCTGCGTCCAATAACCCCCACGTATACCAAAAAAGTTCAACTCAGTGGACGCAATGGTTTTACGCCCCCAAAAAAACTCCACATGCTAAATGTGGTTTCATTTACTTGAATAGTTCTCGAGTTATTGCTTTTCATTTGTATGGGAGCCTGCCCCCCTTTCGAAATGCAGAGGGCTCTCAAATCACCATAGTAACATATCTCTCCTTCAAAAACCTCCATATGCCAAATTTGGTTACATTTTCTTGATTAGTTCTCGAGTTATGCATAAAATTGTGTTTCATTTGTATGGGGGCCCCCCTCCCCCTTCAGAAGAGGGAAAGGGTCTCAAACCAACATAGAAACATTTTTTGTCTTCAAAAACCACCACATGCTAAATTTCGTTCCGTTTGCTTGAAAAGTTCCCGAGTTATGCAGAATATTGTGTTTTAATTTTATGAAACCCCCCCCCCCTTTAGGAAGGCGAGGGATCTGAAACCATCATGGAAACCTTTCTTGCCTTCAAAAACTCACACATGCTTAATTTGGTTTCTTTTGCTCGATTAGTTTTCGGGTTATGTAGAAATGAGTGTTTCATTTGTATGGTAGTGCCTCTTTCCAGAGAAGGGAGGGGTCTTTAACTATCATAAGAATCTTCCCCGGCTCCAGAAATCTCTGCATACAAAATTTAACGCCGATTGGTACAGTAGTTTTCGAGTCTATTAGGTTCAGACAGACAGAAATCCATTTTTATAAATATAGATTAACTATTCTACCGAAACTAGGATTTTCAATAAACGACTCACTTTTTGCACCAATGGAATAATCTTTATTTTGATTTCTTTTTCTTTTTTCTTTTTATTGTCTCTACTCCACTTTCCCATTGCCAGTTCGCTTTCGTTTTCATCCGTCTGACAATCGGATCGCTACTCGACGACTACCCCGACTGGTTACAGTCGATGCCCGGTGGTGTGGACAATTCCAATATGGCGATTGCAAGAAATCACAGTTTTGCCAAAAAAGCCAATTTATCTTCGCAATGGCTACTATAAAACTATTTGGTCATTTGCTGACTTTCCTCAAAGCCAGTTTGCCGTTGAATGCATTTACTGGAGGCAAAATGGTTCTTAAATGATTTTTCAACTGTCCATAATAAGATAATATGAATGAGTCTTAAAACGGCATTTTAAAACAGCATTTTACGAGTTCATAAAGTCAAAATAAAACCTTTGATAGAAGTTTCAAGATCGTTGTAAAGAAGCTGTGTAGGTTCTCATAAACCTAACTAGAATTTGAAACCTATTGGGACCTCTTAGTGTCCAAATAAAACCAAATCGAGTGACTTTCATAAAACTTTAATAAAATCTAATAAAGCTGGCAATGTCACTTGGGGTAGCCGATTTATCGACTGAATGCTTGCTTCAATCACTAAGGCAATTCTCTGCACGACGCGCAGAGAACACTCTATTTATGGAGAAAGTGTCAACAATATGCTATATACTGGGAAGATGAAGAGAAATATTTGCAGTAGAACGAGGGATTTTTTTCATTATTATATTTTACAAAGCTTCGTTATATAATAAATTGGCCTTTTTTTTCTTTTAAACAGTGAAATCAATTCTTAATACTTATTAAAAGAAATGACATATTACTATATATACAACATAATATAATAAAATGTTTAGTTACTTTTTTGAAAATATGTTAACTGCCCTCTTTGACCCCCCCTACAATTTGTACATTACAGTTGCTTAAGAAATGAGAAAAAAAATTAGTATTTCCATTTCATTCCAACTACCTTAATTGCTTATCTTGCCAGACATGCGTATTTTGTCTAGAATGTGCAGACTTTTGCAGTGTGATGTACTAATAACTCTACTGGAGTTATTAGTACACGAGTCGAGTATTTAGCACACGACACTGAAGAAGTCTATACATTCTAGACGAAATACGCGCATCTGTCAAGATAAGCAAAAGTAGTTGGAATTACATGGAAAATACTAATTTTTCTTCGGATTTCTAGTTAAGTTATAGCTGTTCAAAATTCGACGGATCGAATTAAATACAAAAAGTTACTTGGTACCTGGTGTTGCACCAATGGCAATCATTTTAATCTGAAATAACTTAGACCTTTCCTGTTTCATTAATTTGGTATGTTGAGATGGACTATTCATACACATTGTTTAATTGCATGGTAGTAATTGAAGAGAGGGGTACATCTTCAAACTGAAAAAAAGTTAGAGTTTATCTTGTCGAGTTGGTATAGTATTCGATGAAAAACTTGTCACTGGTGCCGACGGCAAGGCATCTAGTCTCAGTTTCATTCAAAACATCGTAGAATTGAAGAATTGTAAAGTACATTGTGAATTATTAAGAAATTTTACAAAAAATCTATACAAATTATAAAGAAATTTCACACAGAGAATAATTATAATAAAATTCATAAATCAAAGTAGTTCAATTTTGAGTTTTAACCAAACTTCACCAGAAAATATCTGAACAAAATATTTGGTTTGTTTTGCACACCATCCAATACGTTTATTATCTTTAAACTGGTTTGCAGTATCATCTTGTGGCATTGTCTATTTCTGTTAGATGTACTCGATAACTTTTTTTCGTTATTCAATTTATCGCTTCTTTTACTCAATTATTCTTCACTGTTCACTTTTACCACTAGCAATCAGAAGCCATCCTGTCAGTTTAGAGTACATGGCATTAAAAAGAACACACATCAAAGTAATTAAAAAACAACGAAAAGTCATCGACTTAACTAACAATTTAGATATTAAACGCGAATTCGATCTTCTTTGAGATGCCTAAACTAACAATAGCCACATAATTTTCAGTTTTTGCTTACACCAGCAAGTATCTACTAGATCGACTCAACGCAGCTCAGATTATCGCATCAATCTATACGAGTTGATCACCGAACCATAACATTCACCATCAGCACCAAGCCGCTCGGACTACCCCCTTGGAAGGCGCTCCTGTTTTCTCATGTATGCCCTCATAAGTGTGAATGTATTTTGTTATTTATGGAAAAGTCTCACCGCAACTCGATTCCATCCACCCGACATCTCCCTCCACTCCCATCCGTCACTAACTTAGTCAGACTTGACTTAATTTATTTATAAACGTTAATCTATATATTCTCAGCCAGTCGAACAAAAGAAGTCCCCACACCCATCGGGGCCTGCCTCAGCTTTCAACACTTCTCCCATTTACTTAGACGCTTAATACTAGCTGCCTGACTTGGGTTTGTTGTTCGCATTTAAATATACCTATACCTATAGTTGAGTGAGAGCCGGGCCAGCCATACCTATATGTAGCTCTAGCATCACTTCGCTTCTGGTGAGGTGAAAGATTGAAATATTCTATATTTATGCAGCATAAAATTAAACAAGACAAGCAATCGTACCGCGCGCCTCGTGAGAGTAATCAACTTCGACTTGGTGAAGGGGTGCATTATCGTGCGAATTCTTCACCTCTAGTAGCTGCCACAGTGATCAATTTGCTTATTCTGTCCAGAAAATAGGAACCGCACTTACCACTGTTCCAATTTGAACTTGCACGCGAATTAAAACATTCCAAAATATAATGATCTGAAAATGATTATCGTCATCTTCGCATCGAGGAGAGCAACCTTTCCGAAAGCCAAGTCCGCATCGCGATTTAAATAGAAATTTATTAATTTACTGTAAACTACGCTTCATGGGCAATGCTAACCACTCATCTCATTGCAGTTATTTTTAATTTAGAAACACTCACTCATTCGTCTTTAAGACGCGGTTTCCCAATCGCCTCCTCCTTCCACTCCTTCTCAATTTACTTAGTCGGTCGGTCGGTGCTCACGTGCACTTCTCGGTTCCGCGATGCGATGGGGGGCACAAATTGCGCGCACCCGGTTGATGCTCTTTTCTGATTTCCCACCATCGTCAAGCAAACGAAGCAACCAGCGCCTAGCCCTAGCCTACTCCACCGCACTTGATTTGTAACAGTGTTTACCTTCGTACAAACACTGCTGCTGCTCATCGCACATCCGAATAAATCATTGTTCTATGCATCCCAGAGTTGCCTACTACGTTGTTTCTGGGAACGATCATCCATCCCATCCATCACCAGTGTTCCTAGAATCTTTATCACCTTGCCAACGACTCACCAAAAAACTGTTTCCGCCCGGGTTCGAACCGGGGACCTTCTGCGTGTGAAGCAGACGTGATAACCGCTACACTACGGAAACTTAGATACTCTTTCAAAGCTTACTTCAATCGACACGAAATCAATTGCTTCAATCTGCCATCACTGATAATGTCCGTCGCTCAATCCAGATAGATGGCTGGGGCCGAGGGCAGCCGCTGCCTTCCTCCACAGCGCGATTATGTGCCGTTTATGCCGCCAGCAAGCGAGCCAGCCATCATCAGCTGCGGTGAGCGCCAGCTATAATGCGATCTTTGGCTCGCTGCTGCATTGAGTGTGTGGCGAAGAGCGTGGTTTCGTTTCTCGCTAGATAAATCAAGATATTGGGGATTGGGGCAGGGTGGCGAGGATCAGAGGAAGGAGTTGATCCTCACCGTCGTCGTCGTCGTCGTTGTCGTAGTTGTGATGCGCATTGTGTGGACTATGACTGCGATTTGTTGGATGTTGCTAACTGTTTCAACTGCTGGCGAAGTGGATGTAGTTAATATGCGCGCGTCATATGATGAATAGAAAGTGCTGAAATTGCATGAAATCAACCGTTCGAAAGTGGGAAGGAAAGATTAATGTGTTCATCTCTTGAACGATGTTTCAAATGCGCGATGAGACCGGAGAACTGACTTAAGAAACCGAGGAAATGACTGACTGAGGAGTTGATTTCAATATATTTTTCAGTTGAAGGTAGAAGTATTTTGTTTGCTTTCCGTTCGCTTGTGGGTTAAACATCAAACATTTTTATTAAAGCTGCAGATAAATGCAATCTTCAAAGATTGTATATGTAGCCATTCCATGGAAAACCCATACAGTGGGTCTCACAAATTCATGAAACTCGATAGTATTGTTTCTTATCACAAAATATTAGACATGTATTTTTTATTGACGTAGGACAACTGGGGTTTAATTTAAAAAAAAAAAACAATTGGCGCCGTCCCAAAAAGCGGTCAGCTTTCGAGCGTTAATATCTAAGTCGTTTTTCCAAACATTTTCAAAATGTTTGCCCCAGTCGATTGGAAATATTTCTACCCGTCCATTTCAATACTGAAAACAAGTGATTTTCAACATTAACCTGTTGAAAATAACGCAAATATAAGGTGATGACTTATATTTTAGTTTTGCGGAGTTAATTTACTAAATTCCAAAAAATTTTCTATCACAGACATCAAATGTAAGTAAAAGAGATCTCATACGCAACAGTCAACGATGTAAACGGGTAACACCTTCGCAAAGTGCCTCATTGACTCGCCAACCTTGGAGCTGTTCAGAATGGCAATGAGCCAATGTTGAATTGGCAGTTGGCAGCGACTAGTACCAAGGAGGGTGCTCTGGCGAACAACCATTGGCTCTATCGCCTTTGACTCGGCAACCGTTGCAAGGCAGTCATTGGTTATACAGTCGATTGATCAAACCAGTGGTGAATTTGTAGCCATTTCGGTAAGGTTCAGTGGTATGAGCCACCATCACCATCGCTAACGTATGTAGAAAATGCATTGACTAGCAAAATTAGCACGAGCGAACAGTTAATAGAAATTAGCAGATCACTTATTTCAATTATCTAGCAACTGTTGTAAAAATGACGCTTGTATTGCTGGCTAATGAATTGTCACACAATATTAGTAAATTTGTGAATGGTCTATACGACTGATCCAAAAAAGACCGTCAAATAAGGACCATTTAGAATTCGTCCTTACAACCAATTTGATTTTCCCAGCTAATCAGTTTGTTTGGATTAGAATATGTTCAACATACCGTTCTAAATTCTTGTTAACTGGATGCCAGCAATGGCTTAAAAAGTTTCAACTTTCCCCTCACCGCATACCTTAAATCTTTTGTAGAATTTTAAATCATCTCGGAAATCCAAACGGTATTATATTCTGACGAAGCGCTCAAATAAAGCAAGCTTATGATAAGAACTGCATAACAAAAAGAAATTTAACAAATGGCGACCGTCACGAAATATTGAAAAAAATGATTATTACATTTTTTTATATATTGCTACGTAGTCCTTCGTCACCTTTGCGTAAAACGTAATTGAGCTGTCCCTTGTATTTGACCTTTTCCATGTTAGAGCGGATCTACTTTTTCCGAAAATCACTTTTTTTCAAGAAATCATCAATACCAAATGTAAGACAATTAAACATACTTCAAAGAAAAAATACGATGGCATTGAAATATAGGTTTTTTGGATTGAAATCCATTGTATTTGAATTTTGCGATTTTCATGGTATCTGAACAGAGGGCGCTTTACGATTATTTCTTGAAAATTTAGACTGTTTTACATACTATATCAACAAATGAGAGTGGCATCTTTTTTCGTTTTTATGGTATATATTTTTTTTTAATTATCAATTTTGGATTTTTGCCTAAACTATCATGTGTCCCCATTAATTTAAACTGCAATATAATCATATTATCTACACTTATTTCAATTTTGGATTCCAGACTACCATAGATTTCACAAAGACTTGAATCAAATTCATAGATTGCTGCTGGGTATAGATATGTTAATAAAGATGCATAGGTTATGAAATAGAGTATTAGTTATTAAATTTAGGAAATACATCTGTCACGGACAATACAAACACCCAAAATATCAAAATAGGGCAGGCACTCCAAATAAGCTAAAACGGTATACATAATAGTTCCTTGTTAAGCAATTTTTTGGAATTTTGTTTGTGGATTGCTATGCTTTCCGCTACATTTAGTTTCCAGGGGTTTGTGATATGTCTTAAGATTTGTATGTTATTTAAGTTTAAAAAATGTTCTTCGTTGAATATATGTTCAGCTACTTTTGATTTAAAATGGTGTATGATTCCTTAGTCAGTGTCTTTGTTTGCTTTAGTGACTTCTGCAATATGCTCTTTGAATCGAATATTGAGATTACGTTTAGTTTGTCCAATGTAAATTTTGCCGCAATGGTCACAAGTTATTGTGTAGACCCCGGATTTGTTTAGACTATTAATGGGGTCTTTAGCCGACCCTAAGAGGGTTTTAAAGTTGATTATTTTACTAGTATAAACTATTTCAAAACCGAAGTTGCGTAGGATTGGTCGTAATTGTGTAGTGTGGTTATCGTATGTCATTGCTAATCCTTTAAAGTTGGGGTTGTGTATCTGTTAATGTGGTGAGTGATTGTTTGTATTGTTTTTGTGTTTTTTGTTGATTACGTTTTGTATTAGTTTTCGGGAGTAACCGTTCAAATTGTGCTTTGTCAAAAATGTAGTCGAGTTCTTTAGTTATGCCGTTTGGACTTAGGGGTAATGTTTGTATTCTGTGTATCATGTGGTTATAATGATGCTATTTTGTGTTGGTATAGAGTGGTTAGACGTATGTGGTATTGTGCGTTGTGTGTTTGTTGATTTCTGTAAATTTCAAATGTGAGTTTAGATTGTTCTTTCACTACGAGCAAGTCAAAAATAGTAATTTATTATCTTTTTCAATTTCATAAGTGAATTCTATGTTATTATGTGCGTTGTTTAAGGTTTTTAGGGTGGGAGTTAAGAGATCTTTCTTTAAAATGCAAAACACATCATCAACGTATCTATACCTAACGGTAGGTAGTTGATCTTGCAATTGTTCTTCGAAATTAGCCATGAAGATTTCGCTCAGAAAAGGAGAAAGAGGGTTACCCATAGGGCGCCTTTTAATTGTTTGAAAAGTACATTTCTGAAGGAAAAGTAATTTTCTTCCATACAAAGTTGTGTTAGTTTCTATGTATGATCGTACTTTTTCCTCCATGTTATGTCGTCATTTTGAAGAAGTAACCACTTTTCAATAAATTGATTGTATCTTTAACTGGAATTGAAGGGAAGGGGGATTTGACGTCAAAGATACTAAAATTTCATCTTCTTTTATGTCTATGTTTCGGACAAGCTCTGTGAATTGTTGTGAGTTTTTAATTGATCTACTGGGAAATTGTTTGAGCATGTTTTGAAATTGTTTAACTAACCATTTTGCAATTTTGTGCGTGGGTGATCCTATCGCTGAAATGATTTCACGCATTTCATTTCCCAGTTTATGAATTTTTGGAAGACCTTTGATTGTAGGTAACGAAGGATTTGACTCTCTAAGATTGTTAATTTCATTTCCAAATGATAATTTACATTCTTTGAGCGTTTTCTCCACACGTCTAACCATTCTCGGAAGGGGATCTGATCGCTGTTTTCTGTAGGGGCCATTATTTTTTTCTATCATGGTGTTTTCGTAGTCCTTTTTATCTATTATTACTGTACTATTTCCTTTGTCTGATCTCAAATAATAGACCGGTTTTTGTTTAATTCCTGGAGTATGTTGTGTTCTTGTGTGTTTTGTTTGTTTTTGTCGCGTTTGTGTTTTTGAGGATATTAGCTGTTTCTGTTCTGATTTTTGTATTTGTGATGTGTGTAAGTTGTTAGTGTTGATTGCTGTCTCTATGTCAATAATGGTTCGTGTATTGTCAGGATTTGAATCTATTGCGTAATTGAGTCCTTTGTTACGTAATTTTGGTTGTTCTTCTGATGAATTGTTCTGGGGAACGGTTTATTACTAATCCTTCTATATCTTGAACTGTGTTTAATTTTTTAGGAATTTTAGATTGTGACTTTTTTAATTTTTTTAATTTTTTTTCAAGTAATTTTCTTTTTCTTTCTGATTCGCAACGAGCACTCGACACTGAAGAAGTCTGTAAATAGCAGACGAAATAGGCCTATCTGTCAAAAGATAAGCTCATAGTGGAATTAAATGGAATTTGCTCGCGATTACTAGCAAAAATTTAAAATGTGTTTCAAGGTTTAAGTTTTTATTTTTTTAAAAAGTGATCACATGAAGTGTTAAGTTTTAAATTCTCCTGGTTTCCCAAAATAATGTTTTTCTTAAATAATAATAAATTCGTAATCATAGTGAGGAAAAATAATCAAGCGATCTTGAACATCAGAATGAATATATTAATATATTTGAAAGGAAAAATATGAGTAAATTATAAGGTCAAAGCAATAACATAGATCGAAAATGGGTTAGTGTAATCAAATAGTAATATCCATGAATCAAATAGAACTTTTCCAATAACTAAATTAGAAATTTATTCGCTACAAAAATCATAATAAATAAATAGATCTATATTTTAAAAAAAAATTAATAGATCAGTGAAAATAAAATTAAACAATTTCTATTTCCTTGAACATTTATCATGTAAAATTTGGCTCCATATGCTTGATTAGTTCTTGGGTTGATGATGATGATGAGAACTACTATCTATTTTAGCATGGCAACTTCTCATAGCAGTGGAATAATCTGAAAAACGATTTGATCACTATTCTATTGTTGTTTGTGATCATCAAGATCCTGCATGAAGGGCCAAAAACGTGTGGGTGGGCCCGTAAATAGATACACTTTATGCGAAATCTACGAATAAAGGGAAGAGAATCTCCTTCCACAAGCATGTTCACACTCACAGCAGTACCCTCAATTGACAGAATAAACCCAACAGATGTGGTTTAAGAGCCACCCTCGTTCCGCGAAATGTTAACAATAGGGAGGAGGCAATCCATGCTCCCTATCCAAATCGTTTCACTTGGGTGCCCTGATGGTCCCTCCCTTTCCCGTGAGAGATCATTCCCGTTGAGTTTTCGCTTGTTTACTCAATTCCATCATGTTTGGTCATAGAATACAAGAAACGTTCTACAACGTGCTTCATTTGGGAATATCAGGGCAATGACCCCCTATCGCATCTTCAAGTGATCGATTACAAGTTGTCCATTTGGTTCAGGCACTTTTGAACGTTGATGGGGCAGCTGATTCACACATGAAATCTGCCTCGACCAACTCGACAGAACACCCCATACCCCTTTCGGAACCGAAGGGCAGGGATGCTTGATTAGTTCTTGAGTTATGCTGAAACTTCTGTTTTCATTTGTATGGGAACCCACCTCTTTAAAAAAAGAGGGGTCTCTTACTATCTTTAGAACCTTCCCTGTTCAAAAAATAAACTCCTGCATGCAAAATTTCACGCAGATCAGTTCAGTAGTGTCTGAGTCTATAAGGTTCAGAAATGAAATCAAAATCTCACTCAGCTTGGTGATTACCTCTCTCTCTCAAGCAGGTTGTCGGTGATTAGCAAACCGTTCACATTTTCATCTTTCCTTTTTCGCCGATAATTCATTATCCTCTCTCTTGCAGATGCGAAAATATCTCTGTCCCAAAATTCAACGAAAATATTTTTCTCATGTCACATTTTTCACTGAAAAACATGCTACCGAGATCGTATATGCAAAACAATTTATTATATTATAAATAACCTATGAACAAAAACATTTTTTTAAACAATTTCTTAACGTCATCTCGTCCCTCCGATGAGAAAAGAATTTATGAGGAAGGTCATTAGTTCGCATAAAATGTGTAATATAAAAAAAAAGGAAGGGAAAAATCAGAAGTTTGATAAGAATGATAATAAAAAATAGATATAGATATAATTGAAAATGTTATAGATAAATGAATAAAAAACTGTTTACGTGAATTGCAAAACAAATAAATAAATGAACAATTATATTTACAAATAATCAAATAAATCCTATAAATGATACTGAGATGAGCAAATAAACTAATAAATAATTTAAGACACAATAAAAGAATACAGTATTGAATTTGGAAATAGAAAAAAAATTAAGAAAAATATATGAAGTATAATTTTATTATAAAATGAATAAATTACTTAAAACAAATTTATACGATATATAAATACGAAAACAAGAAAAAAAAATTATATTAAGTTACATAAAAATATAATTAAAACGTGTAAAAAGAAACAAAATACTGATTCGACGCAGAAACATAATTAATTAATGAATACTTTAATTATATTTGGAAATTAAAAAAAAGTAGATTTATAAGAGAATGTAAATTAACAAACAAAAAGTATGTAAACTGATAATCAAATACTTGAGTGAATAAATGGACAAATAAATAAGTTAAAAAAATTAATAAATAAAGAAACAACTGAACAAATAAATGATTAAAAATGAGTTTCTAAATGAAATTTATTGAAACATCTATTGTTAGACTATAAATGAACATGTTATTACACAAATCACAATAATTTTGCACATATGAATGCAATAAATTTATATAAAAAAGTACGAATAAAAATGTGAAGTGAATAACAAAAAATATGAAACTGAAAATGTGAAACTTATAACAAAAATCAAAGTAAAGATAAATTGTGATTAATTAATTTAACTATTATAAAGATATGAAAAAAGAAAACTATATGTAACAATTATATCCTCAAATCAAATATCAATGAATCAATTAATAAATCAATATTCAAAATATTCAAACAAAAACTCATTTGATATATGATTTGTAAGAAGATATAATAAATCCATAATCCTTGCGCTGAACTAGCCGGCTTGTCGTGATGCAAGGGCTCAGTAGGATTTTTGGTCAAGACCCGAAGCTAAGAGTCAGATCCTTTGTGGAAATATCATCTCAAGTAGTTTTCCACGCCTAGAAGTCACATTGAGATTTTTACCTATTCACATTAGGTTCGTAGTTTCGGTGCGCTTTGAGATCACCCTTGCCATAGATCCATCCTAATAACATGGATGGACATAACGGGACATAGAGGCAAAATTCTTTCTTTTTACTTTTGGTGTTGTTATGATACGATAGCAAATTATGGCAAATAAATTGGTGTCAGGTTTTCGAAATTTTAGATGTAAAGCTCGAATCAAAGTAAATCTGGACGCACGGTTTAATACACCACCGCGTCGCTGGTGTTTGGAACGAAAAACGTTTGACAGGCATTTGTTAATGTTTCATAGACAAAGAAATTGGTGAAAAGTTTTTCTCGATTGATCGACGCATCTCGTAATTACGGATCATGGAACTTGAGAAAATACAATCAATTGTGCACAAACATCTAGAGAATCCTTCGTGGTCTGCCTCAAATATAGCAAAAGTGTTAAAATTCCCAAAGTCAACGGTGTGTCTTGTAATCAAACGTTCAAGGATACGAGTGTGGATTGAGCACAGCGCATCTATCATAAAAGTGGCAGAAGGGACAAAGAGCTGAAAGAAAGGTGTTGAGGTACGCAAAAGGCAGCGGGTGTCTCCATGACGTGATTTGGTAAAAAAACGATTCTAACTTTTCCACCGACCATAACATCCTTTCAAGAGAAGGACAGAAGTCTTTTTGTTCCAGTAAACATCCGAATCGCTCCCTAAAACAAAATTTAGTGGCCAAAAAGCGAGCACGATTACTATACAAACGAGTTTTGACGAAATTTGATGGCTGTATTTTAATGGATGACCGAAACATATGTCAAAATGAATTATAAACAAATCCCCGGGCGAAAAATTTAACCTGGCAGCTGGTCGTGCGGGATGTTCCTTCAGGTATAAATTTGTTTTTGCTGATAAGTTTAGCCCGGAAACTGATAATTGTGGCAGAAATCTGCACTTAGTGGCCTTAAAACCATAAGTTTTTTCATTACACCTCTTGCACGTGACGTCCAGCTCACATTAAAGAGTGTCTGAAAAAGCGGATTTCACCCTTCATTCGGCAGCCACAAGACCAACGTCATGTGCTGGTCGGATCTAGCTAGCTGCCACTACTCTAAGGAGGTATACTAGAAATGGTATGCTGCAATCCAATGTTAATTTCGTCGCGAAAGTTAATCCTCTCACTGAGTTGCCCTGAGTTCCGGGCCGATCGAAACATATTGGGCAATTGTCAAGCGGGCTTCTGGGATGCGGTAAAGAAGTGATAAACCTGCACATCAAACGCGTTTGAAGTGGAATAAGATTCGCTGGTACAGTGTCACCAGCGACTGTGCAGATGCCATCGATAACAAGTAAAGTGCGACAGTTCGTTCGAAACTGGTGAAATGTAGTAACTTGTTATATAATGTTCGAAATTTTAAATACCCTTTTGTTTGACGTTTTGATCAACAGTGTTTGTTGATTAATTCATGAGTTATGATCACTTGAATGCGTCCAAATTAACATTGAATCGGACTTTATATTCTCAAAATTCCAGGTTTTCTCCGGATGTTTATTCTCTTTGATGAAAGTTATGTTAACCAGTATATTTTTAGAAGATGCGGCTAGCAAAATTTGAATGAACTGAGAATTAATTATTTGCAATATCTACATTAAAGCATTTTGGATAGGATTACATGTTGTTACTGTTGTTGCATGTTGTGGTCCCTTCGACATATGCTACCGTAAATTTGCTGTCGTACCATCCAAATGCCGCAGCGAGATACCGTCCACTCACATCTGAAAAAAGGTGGATTTTCCAACACGTTTCTCCCGTGTATATCTCCTCAGCGATTCGATGCCATTCCAGTAGCCACTACCCGCAGGCACTAAATCTCATTGAATTGACACAACTGTTGCCAAACAAAGCCATGGTCCACTACAAGGTGCCGAACAAATTGTGGAGTTTGGGTAAATGATAACCTGAAACACATCGAGCGTGTTGAAAAAATACCTTTTTCAGATGGTGAACGGCAAGATGACTGAAATGTATGTCGTTAAAATTTACGTAGCATATCGAAAGGGATACAACGTAGCTGTAATGAAACAACATATAACTGTAGGAAATAGCAATGTGTTCTTGCAATAATTGAATTCTCAGTTCATTCAGTACAGCAATACGTATCAAATGCTGGTTAACATAATCAAAACGTGGAGATACGAGGCTGTTAGCTGGACGCATTCAATGATCATATCCTCGTAATCAGCAAGGCACTTCGATCAAACGGGGTATTTGGAATTTCGGTGATGGTTACTGCAGCTGCCGTCGAACACAATGCGCACACTGTTATCGATGGCTCTACACCGGTGACGCCTGCCAGCGAACTTTATTCCACTTCAGAGCATTTGTGTGCGTTGCTTTACTGCATCGCATTGCCCAATATGTTCGATCGGCTTCGAACGGGGCAATTCAGAGGATATCATAACGGCGTTGGAATCAACATTGATTGCGGCATATACTACTCCTTCGTGGCAACAGCCAGATCCGACCAAGATGTGTTGGAATGAAAGTCCGCTTTCAGACGCTCTTTCAATGTGGTAACTTCGACGTCATTGATGATAGTGTAATCTACTAGACACGGGGTGCAATTTCTGCCAGATCGGTTTCCAGAGCAAACTTATCGGCAAACGGTATGCCTGGAAGGTGACAATTCTTCAAGTTAAATTTCATGAGTGTTTATATTCATTTTTGATGTTTCGTCATCCGATAAAATACAGCCAAATCAAATTTCGTCAAGACTCGTTTGTAAGTAATCGTGCTCGCTTTAATACTAAATTTTGTTTTAGGAGCATTCGGATGTTTACAGACTCTGTCCTTCTTGAAGGATGTGATGTCATTTTTGCCAGATCTATGTATAAATGCCTCCAACGCCTTTCTTTTTCGGCTCTTTGTCCCCTTCTGCTGCTGGAATGAATGCGGCTGTCAATCCACATGGAGATAATCGCTGTGACGTTTGATTACAAACACGCAATTTGCTATATTGGGCGGACCGCACGAGGATTCTCTGGATGTTTGTGCGCAATTGATTGTGATTTTCTCAAGGATATGATCATGATTGCGGATGCGTCGATCAAATCGGGAAGGCACTTTCGCGAATTTCTTTGTCTGAGCATTAACAGATGCCTGTCTCGTTCAAGTACGCAGCGTGTGAATATTAAACCGTGCGTCCCGTTGATTCGGTACATCTGGAACTCGAGCCTGACATGAACACATATAATTTGCCTCGAGATGTAACAGCATAGTAGAGAGAATTTGCCTCTATGTCCCCGTTATCATCATGTTGTAGGATGGATCCAGAGTATAAGCACTGGCTACGAGACTAATGTCGGATAGTAAGTATCTCAATGTGACATACTAGGCGTGGAAAGGCACCATACGAAGATATTCAATCTTTCCACGAAGGATCTGACTCTTAGCTTCAGGTGCTGACAAAAATCCTGCACAACCTTGCATCTCATCAGCATCAAGTTATAGATTTATTATATCTCTTCTTACAAATCATATATTCAAATGATTTTGTTTGTGAATATTAGTATTCATTATTATTTGAGATATAATTGTACATACAATTTTTTCATATCTTTATAATAATTAAATTAATTAATCACAATATTTGTTATAAATTTGCATTTTTCAGTTTCTATTTTATTCACTTCACATTTTTATTCGTACTTTATCAAAACTGCATTCAGAAATATGCAATGAAATGAGCAATGACACAATGTAATATATTTATTTAGAGTCTAACAATAGATGTTTCAATAAATTTCATTTAGAAAACTCATTTTAATCATATATTTTATTTATTAATTTTAACTATTTATTTGTCCATTTATTTACTCAATATTTAATTTACATACAGTGTACATTCTCTTATAAATCTACTTTTTAATTTCCAAATGACAAAGTATTCATTAATTAATATGTTTCGTCAATCAGCTATTTTGTTTCTTTTACACGTTTTAATGTATTTTATGTAATAGCCTATAATTTTTTCTTCTTATATATTTATATATCGTATAAATTTGTTTTAGCTCAATTTATTCATTTTATAATAAAATTATACTTCATATTTTCTTAATTTTTCTATTTATGATTCAATATATATGTGTCTTAATTATTTATTGGATTTATTTAGCTCATCTCCGTATCATTTATAGGACTGTTGTTATTTGTAAATATAATTGTTCATTTATTTATTTGTTTGCAATTCGCATCTTGATTTTTATTCATTTATCTATAACATTTTCAATTATATCTATAATCACATACTATTAATCATTCTTATCGGAAACTTCACCGATTTTCCCTTCCTTTTTTATATTACATTTGAAAATGCGAACTAATGACCTTCCTCATAAATTATACTCATCGGAGAACGGAATGACGTAAAAATTGTTTTAAAATGTTTTTACTAATAGGTTATTTATAATATAATAAATTGTTTTGCATATACGTCTCGATATGTTTTCCGTGAAAATACTCGTTAATTTAGTTTTGAAGAATATTTTCGCATCTACAGAGAAGGATATTAATTATCGGCGAGATGAAAATGTAATTGTTCTATAATCTGGAGAGGTAATCGCAAGCTGAAGTGAATTTTTGATTTCTGAACATATAGACAGACGCTACTGGGCGATCTGCGTTGCATGCAGGACTATTTTGGAGCAGGAATTCAAAAGATGAGACCCCTCTTTTGAAATTGAGTTCCAAATGAACGGAAGTTTCAGCATAGCTTCAGGGCAATCAACATCCTACCCTTCAGTCCAGAAATTTATGAGTGTTATTCCTCGGTTATCTGTAAGATGCCTGAATGTAACCCCAACGAATGATCCTTGAAGATACGATGGGCATTGCCCTGATATTCCTGAAACACGTTATAGAACGTTTCTTGTATTCTATGACAAACGTGATGGAATTGAATAGTAGTGAAATCAACAGATGATCTCTCGCAGGAAGGGAAGAATCAGAGCCTCAAGTGGTTTTAGTGGGAGCGTAGGTTCCTTCCTGTGATGCTCATGGGCAGGGTAATAGCAAACTGTCTGTTGAACATTCTGTCAGTGGTACTTGCTGTGAGTGTAATTTATGGAGAAATTCTCTTCCCTTTATTCGATTTCATGTTGCAGACACACGTTTTTGGCCTGTCTGGGATGATCTAGTAACAATGAATAGTGATCAAATCGTTTTCAGGCCATTCCACTGCTATGGTGCCATGCTAAAATGAATGGTAGTTCTCATCATCATATCAGCAAGTAGGTAAATTTACATGATAAATATTCAGGAAGGCTAGAGAATTGTTTATTTGATCTGATATTTTTTAGATATGGATCTGTTATTCATTGGTTTTAACAGTCATTTCTAATTTGAATTATTGAAAGTTCTATTTGATTCATGGATACTGTTTACGCCTTGATTTTCGATCTATGTTGACTTTGTTGTAGCTATGATTTACTCATGTTTTCCTTTCGAAATATATTAATTCGTTCTGATGTTCATGATCAGCGATTATTTTTCATGATTGCAATTTATTATTTGGAAAGGCATTATTTGAACCAAGAATTTAAAACAACGCTCGTGTGATCATAAAGATGGAAACTAAACCTTGAGAACACGTGCAAATTTTTAGCTGAGTAATCTGACAGAATTCAATTTAATTTATGAGCAATAACAGACAGATGGAGCTATTTCATCTGTAATTCAGACTCTTCGGTGATCGGTGCTCGTTACTGAATCAGAGAAGAAAATTACTTGAAGGTGGAATGCTAAAATTAGGCGCAGTTCAGATATGAAGGATGATATCGTTCTGGGAGCAATTCTGGGAACAATGGAATTGCGTGACAAAGGACTCAGTGCAGTAGATTCAGATCTGATACGCAGACTGTGTAAGTGGCAATCAACGCAACGCGCATCTGGAAATACAGATCGGAGACAGAGGCTCAACAATCAAGTGACGTAAGACAGGTAAGTGAACGCACCTGGAACTGACGCTACTCGGATAAGGCAAAGACCAGTGCGGTATTTGGATCAGACAGAGAATGTGCAGTGTGTGGATAAGCTCCAAGAACGCCGTGATAATGTGGCTACGAGAAAGGCAACCTCGAGTCCCCAGCTCGGAACGTGTGGGCGCTCGAAGATGTAGGTTATCGTTTTGGAGATGAAGTGTATGATCTTGAAGTCAGATCCTTCGTTACCTGATCGGGTCTTCCCATTCATGGAGCCACATGCGTGAATCATTTCATGTGCATATTGCAGATGATTGGTCGCTGTTCCAGATGTCAGGCAATTTCCTCAGTAAAGCTGACTTTGGTCACAGGCAGCGT
>JASCZW010002825.1:0-25785 GCA_034211315.2 Aedes japonicus | reverse complement strand
AAGAGTTTCTAACAGGAGTAGCTGTGTAAAGTAGGATTCACGTGGTTCGTGAGAGATCAACGTTTTAAGTCATTGTCTACAAATGGCTTTTAGGCCCTAATCATGAATTACTCGAGATATATTTTATGTTGTACACATTACCTTCATCAAGAAAAAAAATAAGAAAGGAAATAATTTCACTAATGTTTTTAAGCATTTATTTTTGTAAAATGTACGCAGTTGCCGTGCCTCTTCAGGGAACATACATTCTAGCAGTTTTTCCACCTGTTGATCTGATGTATTTGATTGGTTCTCCTCTTCAGATGAAAGTAGTATGAGCACAGAGAACAGACATCCAAACTAGAATATATTTCTCAAAAAAACTTGTGTAAGGATTCAAATTTAAATACGTTAAAATACTATTGCCATCTCTTGGGCTGTGGCCACTTGCGATTTTCAATCGAACATTGGTAAGATTCGTTGACCGTGCGGTGTGAGAACTGAACTGCCAAAAAAATTTAGTTGATGAATAAGATTTCAAGCTGGTCAATGGGTGGCGATGCCAGCGCTGCCACGCTATTGCCAGTTCATTACGATTATGAAATGGCCGTTTAATTTCGTACACAATTTTTGAATTTGACTTGGATGTCTGTTCTCTGTGGTATGAGACAAAACTTCCAGTTTCACCATGGTGCACCAGTGTAAATTTGACGATACCGCGTCTCTATGAAATGCAAGATTTGCATTAGCAGAATAAAGATTAATGCATGAATTAGATTACATACTTGCGCCCTGTCACCAATAAACTTTTTGTCGGAACATTCCGTAGATATTCTAACTTTGGTTAGATGAACATGGCTCCAAAATCGCGTTCAATTATTATTCCTTCGTTTTTATCGCCCAATTCGTTATTAGGATCTAAATCTACAGAAAAAAAGGTTTGACAATAACAATATGACATGCATACTCACACCCCGTTCGCACTACAAACTATATTACTTGATATAGAGTAGCTTGATATCAAATGCCATGTACGTTATTTCCAGTGAAAACTAGATGTATAGATGCTGATATCAAGATACTCTATATCACGTAATATAAGTTGTAGTGTGAACGGAGCGTCAAGCTAAATAGGGAATATTACCTTGGAAAATTTCAAAGCTCTATCTCGTTTCCTACCGCCATTTTCAATATTTTTATTTTTTTTAGTTTACTCCTTAACACTACAAAAAAATCAATATATTTTTATATGAGTAGCAACCAGGGGGTAAGTCACTCGACCACCTTGTGCTTCCACCCTAAAAAACACAATTCGCCACACTTCAAACACACTCGCCACCACATGAAAGATAAATTCATATCTGGCACCACTTACACGAATCGATTGTTTGTTTTTGTTTCCCTCTCGCTTACACGAATGTAATTCAGACGATGCATATGTAAGCATGTATTAAACGTCTAAACCGCTCATGGTTGCCAATAAGCATAAATTTTTGTGCATAGTTTGTGAAAACACAAAAACACCTTCTGCCACCCCAGAAACACATTCGTACACGATCAACACAAACACAACGTGGCAGAGTTACTCACCCCCTGGTAGCAACACATAAAAATGACTAAAATAACGTAAAATACATTTTATGAGCGTTTTATAAACACTAACAGCGTTCACATACGGCTAATAACCAAACAAGATTGAATATATGAGTATTCCATTTAGAAAATATGTGTCAGTACTAATAGTTGAAAACCATAACATCTCACACATAAATTTGATTACGATTGAAAATATCACAAATGTAGTGTATATATAAATATATATATATATATATATATATATATATATATATATATATATATATATATATATATATATATATATATATATATATATATATATTTATATATATATATAAATATATATAATATATATATATATATATATATATATATATATATATATATATATTATATATATATATATATATATATATATATATATATATATATATATATATATATATATATATATATATTTAAGAGGGGATATACAGTTAAAACGAGAAAAAAAATCAAGGGGAAGTTTTTACTCAAATCAATCGTAACTTTTTAACAATCAAATGTAATATACAAAAATATTTTTTTCAAATATTTTTCAACAAAATGGCAGCCATTAGAGTGCGTTGAAAAAGTTGTTGTATTTTGTTTGTGCTGGCTCTTTTGGTCGCAGTTTTGATCTGAAACCTGCTAACCCAAAAAATTACATTAATTACATTTACAGCTAGAAGATGAATTGAAAAAACAAGTAACAACACTTTTTTCAAAAAGTCCACATTTTTCCGCCTATTTATCCCCTTTTTTTCATACACACAAAGAATAATGAAAAACCATTGCTAAAATTGAAAAGTTGCGTTGGTTCTTTTTCGTAGAAAGCGATTTAGTTTCACAACAAAAACTGTTCGGACTGAGTAGAATTCGAAATAAACTATTTTCTGTATCTTGTTATACAACAGATCAAAACTGAAATATATTTAGCATAAATTTAGATTAAGTAATTAGGTTAACATCTTCAAGCATTTTACTCACAATTGTAGTTTCTTCGTTTCAGCTATGTTTCTTCTTCTCTACTGTTTTATTTGACCACTATCTTAATTCCTGTGTCCCAATAGTTATTTTAGTTAGTATTAGTATTTATTTTAGCTGTAAGATAAATTGTAGGTTTAACTCACGGTAAAGGTAAGGTTTAACTCACGGAACCCGAACCTTTCTCCTTATAGCACTATACTTTGCCTGTGTCGCCGAAAGTTTATATAAATTTAACCGTCTTTTGCACACCACTATCTTCCACGCCACTTTGATCTATATAATTATTCTTCTTACAATCAATCTGTTCTCCACCTATCATTTCCGTCCTTCCTTTATTTATCATCCCTTCTAATTACATTCTTTCTAATCTTTCTTATCTGACATTTCTATGCATTCCTAATCGACCAAAAACAGCACTTTCTGTTGTTGCCTTCAACTAGATACACCAGGTCACCAGTTTGCAGTGGTCTTGTCTCGCCGAACCACTTAGTTCTCTGGTTTATTTATGGAACATACTCCTTTATCCAGTGTTCCCACATCAAGCTAGCCAACTGCTGTGAATGCTGGAAAGCATCCCGAAGGGCCACAGCAGGATGTGCGGTTGGTAGTGTTGTAGTCGGCTGATTCGGGGCAGCGCCCCTCAAAAAATGGTTTGGAGTGAGCGCTTCGACTTCATCCGAATGCTGAGAAACGTAGGTGAGCGAACGTGAGTTTATTATGTCCTCTACTTCAACAATGACAGTTTGCAGAATCTCATCCGTTAAACGTCTTCCGTCATCCAGAGCAGTCATCGTCTCCTTCACTGAGCGTACAAGACGCTCCCATACACCTCCCATGTGAGGTGCTGCTGGAGGATTAAAGGTCCACTTCGTTCTCGCGTTAGTAATTTGATCCGCGCAGTCGTCCCCGATGTCACGAACGGTTGCAACCTTGCTGGCGCCTCGCAGATTTGTTCCATTGTCCGAGGAGAATTCGAACGGCTAGCCTCCACGTCCGATGAATCGATAAACTGCCATCAAGCATGATTGAGTTGTTAGTTCATGCGCCACTTCCAAATGAACCGCACGTGTTACCAGGCAAGTGAACAGCGCGATCCATCGCTTCACTGTCCTGCGTCCAACGGTTATAGCAAATGGTCCGAGGTAATCGACTCCGACGTAGCTGAACGGGCGAAGATTCGGAGTGACCCTTTGTACCGGCAGCGGAGCCATACGTGGAACTTGAGGTCGACTGTGATGAACCTTACACCACATGCAAAGAGACGATACTTTCCGAACTACTGCGTCCACGTGCGGAATATAATACAATTATCTCAACTCGTTCTTCACCGTTCTTCTCGTGAAAGTGCTGAACTACCATCCACGTAATCCTATGATCGTTTGGCAGAATCGCTGGAAATCTCAGATCAAACGGAAGGAACTCCGCTCGTTCAACCCTTCCCTCCATTCGAATCAATCCGTTCCCTTCCGTTCGACCAGCGGAGTAAGTTTATATAGCGGACTAGACTTTTCTATAGCCATCCATTGACTAATCGAAAGATCTTTGTTCCTTTTCAGCACCTTCAATTCATCGATAAAATTCTCTGCCTGCGCCATCTTCACGAGGAACAGTTCCGCTTTCTTTTACTCGCTTTGTTGCAACGGAACACGGAACAATGAGTGTTCCAATTCCGGAGCACGAAAAGGTCCAAATTCTGATGCAGAATGTAAGGATCGACTGTAAGAAACAGCTGAATTTCCTTCCTATCGCTGACCTCCAGACACTGGTGTCTGCCGGTCAGAAGATAGACGCCGTCAACTTCTCTGTTTACAATAAGGTCTTCGGACCGGAGAAGTCGGTTAACATGGTAGAATGTTCTGAGACCAAGCCGAAAATAGAGAAGCAAGCGAGCAAGCAACGCTCACCACAGCCACCGCATCAATCCGGCAACTCTTTTCCGCAAGCCAACCAGCATCAAAAGGGTTCCCCAAGCGGAGCCGCTGGTCCTCGTGGGCCAACGCGGTCACACATGTCACTCGAAGAAATGATCGAGTCTCATCAGCCTCTCTCCAATCGCCACTGCTTCAATTGCGGCAAGTTTGGGCATCGGATGGACCATTGCCGACTTCCAAAAGGAGTGCTGTGTGATAACTGTGGGTTTCGAGGCTACCCATCCAACAACTGTCCGTATTGCGAAAAAAACGCCGCCGCAGCGAGCCAAAACCACCGGCCGCTGAACAGCAACTTCTAGGCGTAAACCCTCCCAAATTTTTCGAGCCGGCTACTGATAGCCTGTACCAGGTGTCTCCAGATTTGTTCACCATTTCATACCCATTTCCGAACGATAATCGTCCGTATACTTCCGTTAAAGCTTATGGCGTAAACTTTCAAGCTCTTCTTGACAGTGGTAGTAATCTTACCCTGATCAATGACGCCGTCTTCAATTCCATCAAACCGAAGCGGATATTTTCACTTCGGGATCCCGTCCGGCTAAACACAGCGAGCGGAGAAGCACTCAGTGTACGCGGACAGATATACCTGCCTTTTTCTTGGAATGGTACCGTCAAAATTGTTCCTACTCTGGTCGTCCCCAATCTGGCCATCAGCTGTATCTGTGGGATGGATTTTTGGAAGATGTTCAATATTCAACCCACAATTACAGGATGCGCCATGATTGAAAGCTCAGAGGAAGAAACGAGCCATGAATGGCCACCGCTCCCGTCTGTTCTAAATGCGTCAGAAAAACAGACTATCGAACAGATCAAAACACTGTTCATACCAGCCCGCCCCGGACGATTATCCATTACCCCACTAATGGAGCACAAAATAGAACTTGCCGAGGAGTGGCGGAGAAAACCCCCCTTCCGACAATTTCCCTACGTCATGTCTCCTAAAACACAGGGGCTGGTGTCTGTAGAATTACAGAGATTACTGGACGCGGGCATAATTGAACCCAGCAGCTCAGAGTGGTCGTTGAACTGCGTGCCAGTCGTCAAGCCCCATAAGGTTCGGCTCTGTTTAGACGCGCGTAAGATTAACGAACGTACTGTTCGTAATGCTTACCCCTTGCCGCACCCAGGTCGAATCCTAGGCCAACTCCCGAGGGCAAAATACCTTTCAACTATTGACTTGTCGGAGGCATTCCTACAAGTTCCATTGGAGAAGTCTTCGAGGAAGTATACGGCTTTCAGTGTGCAGGCAAGGGGTTGTTCCAATATACCAGGATGCCCTTTGGTCTTGTAAATAGTCCTGCAACGCTGGCAAGACTCATGGACCGGGTTTTGGGCCACGGTGTATTGGAACCCCATGTTTTCGTCTACCTCGACGATATCGTCGTGGTGACGGAAACATTTGAGCATCACGTCCAGTTGCTTCGTGATATTGCGTGCCGACTGAACAGAGCCAACCTCACCATTAACTTGGAGAAGTCTCAGTTCGGAGTGCCGGAAATTTCCTTCCTAGGATATCTCTTAAGCTCGGAAGGTCTGCGTGGAAATCCCGGCAAGATCCGGCCGATCGTTGAATACGAGAGACCGACAACGATAACCAAGCTCAGGAGATTCCTAGGAATGGTGAATTACTACCGACGATTCATCCCGAACTTCAGCGAGATTTGCGGGCCCCTGTCTGACCTTCTGAAATCCAAAACCAAGATCATCGGCTGGAATGATGTTGCGGAGAGAGCTTTCTGTTCCATAAAAGACCTACTAATCGCCGCACCGATTCTGGGAAGCCCTGATTTTTTCCAAGAGTTCGTCATCCAGACGGACGCGAGCGATGTCGCTGTTGCTGGAGTACTCACCCAGCAACAGGAGGGTGGTGAGCGGGTAATTTCCTATTTTTCTAGGAAGCTCACCACTCCTCAGAAAAACTATCACGCTGCCGAGAAGGAAGCTCTAGCCGCCCTGCTTTCTATCGAAGCATTTCGGGGGTACATTGAAGGCTACCATTTCACCTTGGTGACGGATTCGTCGGCGCTGACCCACATCCTCAAAACGAAGTGGAAGGTTGGTTCCCGGTGTAGTCGATGGAGCTCGACATGACCGTAGTGCACCGGAAAGGCAAGTAAAATGTCGTCCCAGATGCACTATCGAGAAGCATAGCGATAGTCCAAGTTTCGCCAACTTCACCGTGGTACGCATCCTTAATGGAGAAGGTTACTAGTCGCCCTGACGACTTCGTCAACTTCAAGGTCGAGAATGGTAGGCTGTACAAATTCATCACTGCCAAAAATGTACCCTTCGACTCGCGCTTCGAATGGAAGCAAGTAGTTCCATCCGATGAAGTCTCCGAGGTTGTGAGACAAGCTCACGATGACCATTTTCATCCTGGGTTTGACAAAACTTTAGCTCGTGTCCAACAGCGTTACTATTGGCCCAAGATGGCCAAGGACGTCAGGGCACATATTCAGGCTTGTTCCATCTGTAAGGAGGTAAAGCCATCCTACGTCCAAACCACACCGGAAATGGGAAAAATGCGCTGTGAACACGGACACGAGCTATCGGAGCAGGGGTCCGACCATCGTTTATTTCGCCACGGAGAAGAGTTATCCGCGGAAGAGAAAGTGGAAAGACGCAAACAGATGTTCGTCAACATTCATGAGATAGTTCATAAAAATCTCGAAAAATCCCACGACGTGTCAAGAAGCCGTTACAACTTACGTAACCGTACGTTTGCAAAGTCCTTCGCGGTAGGACAGCTTGTCTACCGGAAGAACATGAAGCAGTCTTCGGCCGTCGAAAATTATAATGCCAAACTTGGTCGGCAGTATCTACCCTGCAGGGTGAAGGCTAAAATCGGCTCATCTTCCTATGAGTTGGAGGACCTAAGCGGGAAAAATTTAGGAACCTGGCCAGCCGTTCACCTGAAACCAGGGTAGTGCAAAATCCGCCGGTGGAACACCTGTTTTGCTCTCTTTTCCAAGTTCCATTTCCATAGAAGGACAATTCAATTTTTTTTGTATTAAATGTGCCAATCGCCGTAGAAAAACAAAATAAAGAAAAAAAAATAATAAAAAAAAATAAACCTTCAAACTCATCGGTCTCCATCGTCGTCAAAAGTCGTTTCCTCCTTAGGCACATCATGTTTTGCCTCCTCCTCTCATTCATCCTTTTTTTCTTTTTTTTCCGGGGGATTGCTAATTAAAATAGTAACTCCTCACCGGTGGTAAATTTCATTGATCGATCGATTACAATTACGATTGAGTGGGTTTGGCGAGAACGCTAGACCTTCTCAAATTTTATAAGGGCCCTAGAATAAATAAACTAGTCGATGACTGGTGTGTATGTGTGTGTTGTTTTTGGTAGATGGTTTTTTACACCAGACAACTGTGCGAATGAATGGAATGAATGAAAAAATAAATTGTATGAAAGGTGGGGGGGTATGAATGAAAGGGTGAGAGCGTATCTTTGAATCCCGTCTTTCACTTCGGTGATGAATAAATAAAGTAAAGAGGTTTCTAGAATACTTATTTTCCTCTTCTTAGCTTAGGGTGAATTTACACTAAAAGTATCAACTAAGTATATAATAGCATAGTATTTCTAAATATTTGATTTTGAGAGGTTGGACCTATTTTTTCTGACGAATCACTTACCGGAAGGCCATGATCTCCGGTGACGCATATTATTTTGATCCATTTCATTCACTAGCTGAGCAGCCAGACTCTATGGTTAAGAGTTAAGTGATCTAGCGGAAAAGAGTTCCTCTCATAAGAACGGAAAAATCATTCCACTAGATCTAGTCAACTCGTTACGAAAAGAGAGCTGCGACAGCAAGAATTCCTGCCCAAGACCAAATTCCCATCGCGGCCAGACTCTATGATTGAGCGGAGTGTGATCTGGTGGAAAAGAGCTCCTCTCATAAGAACGGACAAATCATTTCACCAAATCAGCCCACCGCAAAATCAGAAGAGAACTGCGATGTTCAATTTCCATCCATTTAGGTGGCCAGACTCTATTACGGAATGGGATGTGAATTCACGGAAAAGAGTTCCTCTCATAAGAACGGACAAATCATTCCGCCAAATCTTTTCCCCATTCCGTAAAAAGAGAGTTACCTTGTCCTATGTCCTTTCTGTGTAAGTAGCCAGAGTCTATTATTGAGTGGTTTGTGATATCACGGAAAAGAGTTCCTCTCACTAGAACGGACAAATCATTTCGCCAAATCAATTCACCACTCATTAAAAAGAGAGCCACCGAAACAGAGCACCCGTCCTGCTTTCCAAAAAAAAAACATTTTTTTTTATCGAGCGGGGGAATGAATGTTACCTATCAAATCGGTCACATTTAATTTGTACAAATGTATATATTTTTATTACTAGGTGAGTTATGGTAGCTAAATTATAATTGAAGACAAAATTTAATGAAATAGAATACCGTAGAATCTTTTGAATTAGAAATTTGGATTATCCCTCCCCTCTCCTTAAAAAAAATACCTCTATAATCCGTGAACGCACCCTTGTCATTCTCCCACGTTGATCTAAACGTCACACCGCCGATGAGAAGAAGAAAGAAAACAAATAAAAACCGTTGGTCGCTGAAAAAACGACAGTCAGAAGGTGAACAGATCTCGAGTAATTGAGTGTCGGGAGTAATTTTTAACCCGCACCATTTTCTTAACTATTCACAGTGCATAGTAGTGAGCCGTTGGATCGAAAAATCCCTGTGTGTATCGTGCCGATTGAAGAAAAGACGAGTAGAGAAATCGGATACTTTCCAACTACCAAGTTGCCGTGCCACCACGATAGTGCCTGTGTTCGAAGCCGTTAGATAGCGGAGCAGTTCCCAGCCAAAACGACACGATCGGGTGCCATTGCTTGAGTTAGATGAACCCGTTGCACCTAACCCCCACGGAGCGTCTTGCAAAGATCTCGGTCCATATCAGCCATGACGAGAGCGAGCACACCAGTTCCGCTTGCACGATCCTGGGACTCGCCGATCCGGCAGAATGAAGCTCACCAACCTGGACACGGTACCCTCAATGATTGATCCGGTAATGTGTTAAAATTTCCTTATCTATCCCTTTGGAACACAGCTGAACACAGAAATTCAATATGAATAGATTACCTTGACCCTTAACTTGAATATTTTTCATTTAATCAAAAAATACAATTCCTCAATTCTCCATCTTATTTTCGAGGTCCACTTTGATTTTTTTTTCTAAAGGGAAGTAATTCCGTGATATCCACCCAATTCCTCCCCAGAGCCATGAAACGACCCTAAGGTCCAAACAGTCTAGGGTGAAAGATAAGTAGCCCCGAACAAAAGAGTTTCTAACAGGAGAAGCAGTGTAGATCCACGTGGTTCGTGAGAGATCAACGTTTTAAGTCATTGTCTACAAATGGCTTTTAGGCCCTAATCATGAATTACTCGAGATATATTTTATGTTGTACACATTACCTTCATCAAGAAAAAAAATAAGAAAGGAAATAATTTCACTAATGTTTTTAAGCATTTATTTTTGTAAAATGTACGCAGTTGCCGTGCCTCTTCAGGGAACATACATTCTAGCAGTTTTTCCACCTGTTGATCTGATGTATTTGATTGGTTCTCCTCTTCAGATGAAAGTAGTATGAGCACAGAGAACAGACATCCAAACTAGAATATATTTCTCAAAAAACTTGTGTAAGGATTCAAATTTAAATACGTTAAAATACTATTGCCATCTCTTGGGCTGTGGCCACTTGCGATTTTCAATCGAACATTGGTAAGATTCGTTGACCGTGCGGTGTGAGAACTGAACTGCCAAAAAATTTAGTTGATGAATAAGATTTCAAGCTGGTCAATGGGTGGCGATGCCAGCGCTGCCACGCTATTGCCAGTTCATTACGATTATGAAATGGCCGTTTAATTTCGTACACAATTTTTGAATTTGACTTGGATGTCTGTTCTCTGTGGTATGAGACAAAACTTCCAGTTTCACCATGGTGCACCAGTGTAAATTTGACGATACCGCGTCTCTATGAAATGCAAGATTTGCATTAGCAGAATAAAGATTAATGCATGAATTAGATTACATACTTGCGCCCTGTCACCAATAAACTTTTTGTCGGAACATTCCGTAGATATTCTAACTTTGGTTAGATGAACATGGCTCCAAAATCGCGTTCAATTATTATTCCTTCGTTTTTATCGCCCAATTCGTTATTAGGATCTAAATCTACAGAAAAAAAGGTTTGACAATAACAATATGACATGCATACTCACACCCCGTTCGCACTACAAACTATATTACTTGATATAGAGTAGCTTGATATCAAATGCCATGTACGTTATTTCCAGTGAAAACTAGATGTATAGATGCTGATATCAAGATACTCTATATCACGTAATATAAGTTGTAGTGTGAACGGAGCGTCAAGCTAAATAGGGAATATTACCTTGGAAAATTTCAAAGCTCTATCTCGTTTCCTACCGCCATTTTCAATATTTTTATTTTTTTTAGTTTACTCCTTAACACTACAAAAAAATCAATATATTTTTATATGAGTAGCAACCAGGGGGTAAGTCACTCGACCACCTTGTGCTTCCACCCTAAAAAACACAATTCGCCACACTTCAAACACACTCGCCACCACATGAAAGATAAATTCATATCTGGCACCACTTACACGAATCGATTGTTTGTTTTTGTTTCCCTCTCGCTTACACGAATGTAATTCAGACGATGCATATGTAAGCATGTATTAAACGTCTAAACTAGTGATCCTCAGAGTACAGAGATATGCGGAAATTCAATCCGACGGTTTGGCAACGGTGTTCGTTTTGTTTACAAAAGTTGCTAACACTTCCACAGCGTAAAATGTTACAGCTTTGTGCATGACTTCGTCGTTGTTAGCGTTTTTTGTTAACATTTATAACGTACAACCCGCATAATCACAAACCATTCCTGGACCGTTTCCCTTATTGTTATCGACCGTTTCCGTTATTGTTACGACATTTACCCTTATAGTTGACAACTATAAACTAACAATCTCCTATATAGTTTTAACAATATGTCAGATGGTAAAAGGCCAAATAACAATATGTTGAATAGGCGGTTAAGTTAGGTTACCATAAAAAATGGCAATTTTCACGAACAAAATTTTTGCGGAACTCTATGCCATATAGTTGGTTTATAATCCAGACCGAGTGCAGACAATAAAAACCTTTCAATGACAATATGGCAAACATTAACAATATGTGTTAATGTAGAGTTTGTATGGTGAAAATGAGATTGAACTATTCGACAACAATAACATAAAATGTGATAATATACCTTACATTCGAAATATAGTTTTGACTATATAGCAGATCGTTTTTCGTTATGCGGGAAGTAATTTGATTATTATATATCTAAATAAATATTAAGTGTATTGCAAAGTTTTGCACAAACCGCAGAGGTGTTAAATCATCGAATTGCGTCAACATAAGCTACGTCTTGAATATTGTTGGTGTACACCAACGTATCACCGTATATGACACAAAATCGATTCAATACTGGAAGCGGCTTGGCCGGAAACTGTCGTATGGACGACAAGTAACTTTTCGAAAACTCTGATGATTACTATTGCAGACTTGAATGAGTATGAAGATGATTCCTAATATTGACTTCAGACTTGGCGATTTCATTATTGAACGGCTATGAGGGAATCTACGATCGAAACAAATCGACAGAATTAGACACTGGTGCAGAATTCTCTTCAAAATACTGACAACACGGCACCAGTGAAATGAATTGAAAAAATGGCCTTCTGTACAAATTTCGACAAATTTTCATTTCAGCAACACAAGCAACATTATCGAACACAGATAATAATAAAATATTATGTTATTATTACACCACAAGTTCAGCAGAAAACGAATGATTCATTTTTGATTTTTGAAGCCTAATAAATATAAAACATTTCTTTTAACTCCATTTCAATACTTAGCAATCTAAACATTTCAGCAAACAGTAAACATGCTCGTTTGGCTCAGATTTTGACAGTTCTCGCTGCTCGATTGGCTCAACATGGCCGCTTCCGCATATCTCTGTACTCTGAGGATCACTAGTCTAAACCGCTCATGGTTGCCAATAAGCATAAATTTTTGTGCATAGTTTGTGAAAACACAAAAACACCTTCTGCCACCCCAGAAACACATTCGTACACGATCAACACAAACACAACGTGGCAGAGTTACTCACCCCCTGGTAGCAACACATAAAAATGACTAAAATAACGTAAAATACATTTTATGAGCGTTTTATAAACACTAACAGCGTTCACATACGGCTAATAACCAAACAAGATTGAATATATGAGTATTCCATTTAGAAAATATGTGTCAGTACTAATAGTTGAAAACCATAACATCTCACACATAAATTTGATTACGATTGAAAATATCACAAATGTAGTGTATATATAAATATATATATATATATATATATATATATATATATATATATATATATATATATATATATATATATATATATATTTATATATATATATATATATATATATATATATATATATATATATATATATATATATATATATATATATATATATATATATATATATATATATATATATATATATATATATATTTATATATATATATATATATATATATATATATATATATATATATATATATATATATATATATATATATATATATTTAAGAGGGATATACAGTTAAAACGAGAAAAAAATCAAGGGGAAGTTTTTACTCAAATCAATCGTAACTTTTTAACAATCAAATGTAATATACAAAAATATTTTTTTCAAATATTTTTCAACAAAATGGCAGCCATTAGAGTGCGTTGAAAAAGTTGTTGTATTTTGCTTGTGCCGGCTCTTTTGGTCGCAGTTTTGATCTGAAACCTGCTAACCCAAAAAATTACATTAATTACATTTACAGCTAGAAGATGAATTGAAAAAACAAGTAACAACACTTTTTTTCAAAAAGTCCACATTTTTCCGCCTATTTATCCCCTTTTTTTCATACACACAAAGAATAATGAAAAACCATTGCTAAAATTGAAAAGTTGCGTTGGTTCTTTTTCGTAGAAAGCGATTTAGTTTCACAACAAAAACTGTTCGGACTGAGTAGAATTCGAAATAAACTATTTTCTGTATCTTGTTATACAACAGATCAAAACTGAAATATATTTAGCATAAATTTAGATTAAGTAATTAGGTTAACATCTTCAAGCATTTTACTCACAATTGTAGTTTCTTCGTTTCAGCTATGTTTCTTCTTCTCTACTGTTTTATTTGACCACTATCTTAATTCCTGTGTCCCAATAGTTATTTTAGTTAGTATTAGTATTTATTTTAGCTGTAAGATAAATTGTAGGTTTAACTCACGGTAACGGTAAGGTTTAACTCACGGAACCCGAACCTTTCTCCTTATAGCACTATACTTTGCCTGTGTCGCCGAAAGTTTATATAAATTTAACCGTCTTTTGCACACCACTATCTTCCACGCCACTTTGATCTATATAATTATTCTTCTTACAATCAATCTGTTCTCCACCTATCATTTCCGTCCTTCCTTTATTTATCATCCCTTCTAATTACATTCTTTCTAATCTTTCTTATCTGACATTTCTATGCATTCCTAATCGACCAAAAACAGCACTTTCTGTTGTTGCCTTCAACTAGATACACCAGGTCACCAGTTTGCAGTGGTCTTGTCTCGCCGAACCACTTAGTTCTCTGGTTTATTTATGGAACATACTCCTTTATCCAGTGTTCCCACATCAAGCTAGCCAACTGCTGTGAATGCTGGAAAGCATCCCGAAGGGCCACAGCAGGATGTGCGGTTGGTAGTGTATGTAGTCGGCTGATTCGGGGCAGCGCCCTCAAAAAATGGTTTGGAGTGAGCGCTTCGACTTCATCCGAATGCTGAGAAACGTAGGTGAGCGAACGTGAGTTTATTATGTCCTCTACTTCAACAATGACAGTTTGCAGAATCTCATCCGTTAAACGTCTTCCGTCATCCAGAGCAGTCATCGTCTCTTCACTGAGCGTACAAGACGCTCCATACACCTCCCATGTGAGGTGCTGCTGGAGGATTAAAGGTCCACTTCGTTCTCGCGTTAGTAATTTGATCCGCGCAGTCGTCCCCGATGTCACGAACGGTTGCAACCTTGCTGGCGCCTCGCAGATTTGTTCCATTGTCCGAGGAGAATTCGAACGGCTAGCCTCCACGTCCGATGAATCGATAAACTGCCATCAAGCATGATTGAGTTGTTAGTTCATGCGCCACTTCCAAATGAACCGCACGTGTTACCAGGCAAGTGAACAGCGCGATCCATCGCTTCACTGTCCTGCGTCCAACGGTTATAGCAAATGGTCCGAGGTAATCGACTCCGACGTAGCTGAACGGGCGAAGATTCGGAGTGACCCTTTGTACCGGCAGCGGAGCCATACGTGGAACTTGAGGTCGACTGTGATGAACCTTACACCACATGCAAAGAGACGATACTTTCCGAACTACTGCGTCCACGTGCGGAATATAATACAATTATCTCAACTCGTTCTTCACCGTTCTTCTCGTGAAAGTGCTGAACTACCATCCACGTAATCCTATGATCGTTTGGCAGAATCGCTGGAAATCTCAGATCAAACGGAAGGAACTCCGCTCGTTCAACCCTTCCCTCCATTCGAATCAATCCGTTCCCTTCCGTTCGACCAGCGGAGTAAGTTTATATAGCGGACTAGACTTTTCTATAGCCATCCATTGACTAATCGGAAGATCTTTGTTCCTTTTCAGCACCTTCAATTCATCGATAAAATTCTCTGCCTGCGCCATCTTCACGAGGAACAGTTCCGCTTTCTTTTACTCGCTTTGTTGCAACGGAACACGGACCGACGTAACCGTTGTCGACTTCAGTATCCTCATCTGTCTGCTTGTTGCCCGCAGTACCTCGATCGGCAGTCCCTGTAATTTTCGCTTGCAGTTCGACGCAAAACGAAATACGCACGCCATCGTTCTTAGGAATACCGTCCATTTCGAAAAGCGGTTTGCATCTACGAGAATGTCAGGCACATTGGCGTCGTGCAACAGTAGATGAATCCGGAGATCCTCCGTTGTATTCGTTGGCGGTAGTTCTTTTTTCGGCCAATCCTCTTCACTCTTGTATAGAAATGCTGGTCCTCGCACCCACATGCTGTTGGCGTGCATTTCTGGGTCCTTGCCTCACTTAGTAAGCTGGTCTGCCACGTTCAATCTCGTCGGCACCCACCGCCAGTCGGTCAAATTCGTTAAGCTAAGTATTTCACCGATCCGAAACCCGACGAATTGTTTATATCTACGCTGATCGGATCGAATCCATGAGAGCACTACGTTTGCGTCAGTCCTGTATACTACTCTGCTAACCTTGTAATTGTGGATATCGAGCACCGACCGTGACAGTCGTGCACCTAGCACAGCACCCAAAAGCTCTAGGCGAGGTATAGAGATTTGCTTTAGTGGAGCCACCTTGGAACGACTCATAACCAGCGCGCACCTAACTTCATTTCGTACAATTGCTCGAAAATATGCCACGCACCCATACGCAGTCTCGCTTGAGTCCGTGAATACGTGCAGTTGCAACTCCTTTATCTCATCAAACTTGGCATTTCCGAAGTAACTCCGTGGCACCTTGAACGACCCGATATCCCACATCATCTCTATCCAACACCGCCATTTCTTGAACGACATCTCATCAATCTTAGCATCCCAGTCACAACCTGTCCGCCAAAGATCTTGGACGAACATCTTCCCGCACACCGTAATTGGAGAGAGAAACCCCACTGGGTCAAATTGGGCCATCACAAAGCTGAGGACAATTCGTTTCGTCGGATATTCTTGACCATTGATAACTTTCTGGAAATCTGCCTTAGATGCTGTAGCAAAGCAAAATACGTCTTCCACTGGCTCCCAAACTATGCCCAATACGCGCTCGTACTCCGTGCCTTTATCCCGAGTGAAATGCACTGCAGCGTTTGTACTGCGCTCGTCGAGTTCTTGTAGAAACCTTTTCGAGTTCGACACCCAGTTTCGTATATGGAAATCTCCCTGCGAGTGAATGTATTTCACTTCCTTGGCCCTTTGAATCGCCTGCTCGACGGTGTCTACGCTATCGTAGTAATCGTCCACGTAGTGCTTGCTTCTAATCGCTGCCGATGCTTTCGGGAACTCTTGTGAAAACTGTTCCGCGTTTAAGTTCTTTACGAACTGCGCTGAACAAGGTGAACACGTGGCGCCAAAGGTGGCCACATCCATCACATACACTTGCGGTGCTCCAGTGTGATCTGTTCCGAATAAAAAACGCTGCGCTTGCTTATCTTCGGTGCGAATTTTTAACTGGTGGTACATTTCCATCACGTCTCCTCCAAAGGCAACCGGACCCTCCCGAAAGCAACAGATAACTTTCGGCAGAGGCACTAACATATCTGGCCCTTTCAATAACTCTGAGTTCAGTGACACTCCGCCAACCGATGCAGCCGCGTCTCTTACCAGGCGCACTTTTCCGGGTTTCCGCGGGTTGAGCACCACATTCACCGGCAGATAACATACGTCTGAACTTTGTGTTCTATCGAGTTCTGCTGCAGTTATTTTGTGTGCGTAGCCCTTGGCTTGATAATCCTCGATCTGCTGACACACATGCTGGTTCAACGCTGGGTCCCTTTCCAGCTTTCGTTGAAGTGCTCTCATCCTTCGCACTGCCATCGGATAACTGTCGGGAAAGCATCGCACATCTTTTTTCCACAGCAAACCCGTTTCAAAACGGTTGTTTACCCGTTTCGTCGTCGCTTCGAGAATTTCTCGAGCTCTTTTCTCCTCAATTGGTTTTGGAACGTCGTACAAAGCCACTGCTGTCTCGTCCAGCACGTATTGATCCGGAATCATGCCATGCAGTTCCTGGTTGCTCATTGGTGCGACAGAATGTAGATTTAGATAAGTGTGGACACTCGGCTTTCGATTCTCTGAACCATAAATCGTCCACCCCAGCTGCGACCGAACTGCAATCGGTTCGCTAGGCTTACCAACTCGTGATTCCAACGGCGCGAATAGGTACAAGTTGTCTAAACCGATGAGAATAGTTGGCAACCCCGACGGAACATCTTTAACCGGCACACCTGTCAGATGTTGGTACCGCATCACCTCTTCCGAATACCGTACATTCTGCTTCGGCAACTGCAGCTCCGAAACCGTTGTAGTGTTGAAAAGCGGGTACCTTTCCTGCGAACCTTTTGCTGATATCATCAAGTCCACCTTCCGAGAACCATTCTCGAAACGGTTGATATTACCAGTCCACCTGACGATCAGGGGCTCTAAGGTGCCCTCTGCTTTCAATCGTTTGGCCACCACATCATCTACCAGCGTAGCAGACGAGCCTTCATCAAGCAATGCGACGGTTTCAAACTGATGTTTCCCAACGTAAAGCGTTACTTGCATCATGCGAAAAATCACCGAACACTCTGCAACCTTGAGTGCATTGCACTCCGCTTTCTGCAGCTGGACCGATTCCTCCACTCTGTGTAAAAGAGGATGGTGTTTTCCCTGGCAGTTTCTGATGTGACAACGTTGTTTGGACCCACAGCGATTCTCATCGTGCTTATTCAGGCAAAGGCCGCACAACTTTTGCTTTGCAACTATCCTTAGACGTTCCGCAACGTTCATCTTCCGAAAATCGTCACAGAACCTGATCCTGTGATCCGTTCGATTGCAGACCCAGCACGCTTTGCTCACCTCGCTCCGCGATTCTTCACCTCGCTTCCGCTCTAAATCATGCACATGCACAAACTCCTTACTCCTGTGGTTTCCTTTTACAGGACGTACGATCTCCTTTTCCACTGAAGAATAATCTGCCACCTCAGACACGTCGGCAACGATATCAGTGATGAAATTCGTGAATTTCCTTAAGGGGGTACCTTCCTTACCTCTCTTATATCTTACCCAGTCCAATTTGTAATGCGGTGGAAGCTTCTCCACCAGTTCCTGAACCATCATTGGATTGTTGAGGTGATCGTTCAGCAGTGCTGCTTCCAAATGGTCACAAAGTTGCTTAACTGTGATGCCGAAACTGATAAAGGTGCCAAGTCGATCAGCTTTCGGCGCTGGCGCATTTCTTACATTGACTAACAACGTCCTCATCAACTTTTCCGGCCTCCGTAGGTCTTCGATAACTTCCGGTACCGACTCCGGCAGCACAAGCATGCTTCGAACTGCATTCAACGCTTCGCCTTCCAAGCTGTCTTGCAAACGCTTGAGATTTTCAAGGTTGCTGTATCCACACGCCGCGGTAGAATGCTCATAGCTGCTAATGAACAGCGGCCAGGTTTGTGCATCTCCGTTAAACCTCGGCAAGCTATTGCAGATCGCCTTGCGTGTAGCTAACTGATCGGGTGTGTGCCTAGCGTTTCGATACCCCGGCCTGTCTCCATTGTCATTCCGCTGTCTAACTTCGGCGTCGTAATGGTGATCAATGGGTTCGTGTTGCATTACTTTTTGCTCAACCGGATTCAAGACATCTACGTTCTGGGCAGGGTCCGTTAGCCTAACTGGCATACCACTTTTCTTGTAGGCACCACGTCAATCTCCGGCAGGTAAATTGCCAATGCTGGATCCCGGGTGCTGCAACCAATTCTTCACATTTTCAATATAACCTCCAACAGCACCTGCTTCTTCAAGTGAGGTTTTAACGAGTTGGACGCTACGACTCATTTTGCTTCGAATAGAATCCAACTGCTTCTGGAATTCTCGCTCTTCGGCCTCCTGAATCTCTAACAGCTTTATTTCTTGTTCCAGTTGTCGCTGTTGCATCACACGTCGGTTCCAATTCCAATTCCTGCACCTCTCGTTCTTGTGCTAGCTGCTTTTCGTTCCAAGCAATCTTCTGCTCAATTCGTTTCTTCCGGATCTCCATCTGTTTTGCAAAGGCTTTCTCCCTCGTGAGCTGTTCCTCCTCCAACGACTGTTCAGTTGGATCCTGGACGGCATTAGACCCACGATCAGAACCCGCATCGCCTTTCGAAGCCTTCCGAGAACGCACCTTTTGTTGCTTTGGGACAGTCAACTCCTGCACCTTCTGCGGGAGACACTTTCGGCAAAGTCAATCCACTGTCGATAGCGTTTGGTCAACTCCAACACAAGAAAAATGTGCCCATCGTTTGCAGTTCTCGCACTGGACCCAGTTGACATCATCAGATTCCACTGTTCCACAAGCTAGACATTCATCGTGGTCTTCGAGGTTATGATGAGAAGAGACAGACATCTTTGAAGCTTTTATCCGATCCGGTTTACAATTTTTTGATTATGTTCGGACCGAATAGAATTCGAAATAAACTATTTTCTGTATCTTGTTATACAACAGATCAAAACTGAAATATATTTAGCATAAATTTAGATTAAGTAATTAGGTTAACATCTTCAAGCATTTTACTCACAATTGTAGTTTCTTCGTTTCAGCTAAGTTTCTTCTTCTCTACTGTTTTATTTGACCACTATCTTAATTACTGTGTTCCAATAGTAATTTTATTTAGTATTAGTATTTATTTTAGCTGTAAGATAAATTGTAGGTTTAACTCACGGTAACGGTAAGGTTTAACTCACGGAACCCGAACCTTTCTCCTTATAGCACCGTCTTTTGCACACCACTATCTTCCACGCCACTTTGATCTATATAATTATTCTTCTTACAATCAATCTGTTCTCCACCTATCATTTTCGTCCTGCCTTTATTTATCATCCCTTCTATTTACATTCTTTCTAATCTTTCTTATCTGACATTTCTATGCATTCCTCATTGACCAAAAACTAGAGCGATGCGGCAGGGGCACGAGCAGGGTTGCCAGAACAAAAACGTTCAAACTGTAATAGTACGTTCGATTTACAGCTTATATTACGTGATATAGAGTATCTTGATATCAAATGACATGTACATTATTTCCAGTGAAAACTAGATGTATAATTGCTGATATCAAGATACTCTATATCACCTAATACACGCAAAAAAATACGCAGTTATACCAATACAAAATAGGAATCAATTCAACTAAAATTTTGGTTTATATATGGACCAATAAAACTGATGAACTAATTTAACAAAAACTTTGAGTTGAAATAAAACTTCATGTTTTATAGAATTTAACATCGTGTTTTATTGCTCAAAACAAAATGTTTTGTTAAACCAACTAAACGCATTTGTTGAAATAATAGACAATGATGAAGTAATTCAAGAAAACCTTTGAGTTGAAATAAAACTTCTTGTTTTATAGAATTGAACATCGTGTTTTATTGTTCAAAACAAAATGTTTTGTTGAATCAACTAAACGCATTTGTTGAAATAATAAACATCGAAGAACCAATACAATAAAACCATTTGATTGAAATAAAACTTCATGCTTTATAAAACTGAGAATCGTGTTTTATTGTTTTTAAATAATTACCGCACCATATTCCACCTGCCGAACGGCGTGTTGGAATCGGACTTTGCAGGAGATGACAACGTGCTTGTGGTTGGATGCAGGTCTCGGGAAGAACTATGCGGAGAGACAGTCATAATGGCAGCTTATTTTCTTCCAAGTTGTGCTGTTTTTCCAGTTATCTGCAAAGAGAATAATTCGTTGATAATCTGTTTTACAAATTAACATGTTTTACATACACTAGAAAAACCAAGGCAGAGGCAGCAATATGGCAGCTATGAAATGTGCGCTCATACATATATTTTATTAAAACAATAAATTTAGTTTAAAACGACGTTTAAAATAAGTATGATTGTTATAAATCAAATATTATTTAAACGAATACCATACAGCGGTGGTTACTTTAAATAATTTGATTAGTTTGATTTGAATTGAATTTTAAATTGATTTGGAACTTTCATGAATTGAAACAAATAGAAACCTTGTATTGAAGCGCAACAAATCACTTTGTTGATTCAAAACAGTGTGATTTCTTAGCGTGAAAAAATGATTTGGTTTAAACAATAAATTAAACATTTGAGTTAAACGATAAATGTGGTTGTTATAAAGCAAACATTATTTAAATTTATATTACACAGCAGTAATTATTTTACAAAAATATGTTGGTTTGATTTGAATGGAATTATGAATTGATTTGGAACTTTTTTATGAATTGAAACAAACAGAAAGCTTGCATTGAATACCAACCAAATATTTTGTTGATTCAAAGCAGAGTGATTTCTAAGGGTGACAAAATACTTTGTTCAAGCAATAAAATAATCATTTGAGTTAAAAAATAAATGTGATTGTCCTGAATCACACAGCGGTGATTACTTTAAATAATTTTATTGGTTTAATTTGAATACAATTTTGAATTGATTTGGAACTTTTTTAAGAATTGAAACAAATACAAACTTTGTTTTGAATACCAACAAAATATTTTGTTGATTCAAAGCAGAGTGATTTCTTTGCGTGTATAAGCGGTAGTGCGAACGTACTACACGGAGAACCCAAACTATCCAAAATCAAGTGTGAAAGTACTCAAAACTAAGTACTCTCATAAGACTACTGTTTTGGATAGAATTTTGTACTCATTGGTAGGTAGTTTTAACTCAACGTCGAAGTGTTATGGATAAAGTGAATTTAACACATTATAAGGTATTTTTATAGTAGTAAGTTTTCAACGTACGTGCAAGGCGTTTTCGCGAAAGTATCCAAATCGGAGTGTTAGGCTGTCAGTTTGTTTTGGCTGAAAATTTTCGATCGCCATTTAATAAACAACTGTGTTGTAAAGCGGAAGTGAATTTCGTTCATCGTACCGTACCGCCTGGAGTTAATAAGAAATGGAGCAAATAAAGAAAGTTGTGGACTCGGGAAGCTACAAAAGGTTAACCGGTAAGTGTAATTATTCTATTATTCGAGTGCATATTTTAATTTTTGTCGCTTTGGAGGAACGAATTGCTGCGTTGATGGGTGTGAAGAAACCATCAATGGCAACTTCGAGGTGCTGAAGAACCACATTCGTTCGGTGCACAAAATCACCACAAGCAAACAATCAAGCATACCGCTAAGATGTCCCCAGTGCGGGTCGATTTTTAGTTTTTTTAATAAATTCCAAAAACATTTCATGTCACATAATCGTCCCAGCGCCATGGATAAAAACAACAGAAGCTCTTCCGAATGTGAACCTCCGCCTTCTTTTACACCAACTGAAGATGATTCAATGCAGAACTGTTGTATTGAAAACCCAGTTTTTTTTATCAGGATGACGTTTCTCTGGACGATTTGACTGAGAAGTTCATGGAGATGATTACGGAACTTCGATGTGATGTGTCACTTCCTGAAAAGAAGGTGCAGAAATTTCTTTCAGGATTTTCCTTAATCATTCTTTGGAGTCAACGGCATGCCATGTCCCAAGTAAAGCGTTTCTTGGCAAATGAAAAGTTCTCGTTTCAACATGAGCCTTCCGTAGATTTGATAAACGCTCTGTTTATACCGGATTTAACTCAAAACGTCTTAACGTTTGAAGACAACATTAACTTTTTGATCTCCAAAGCTAACTGTATAGTGCCAGAACCAGTTGAAAGAATTTTGGGTCAAACTAGAATAAAGAATTGTACGTTACTAGGAAAGGCGAGAGGGAAAAAGTTCCAGAATAGAGTTAGTTTACTAAATTCCGTCTCAACCAGTAGAATCCAAAAGATGTTGTACATTACATACCAATAGTTGACACTTTACGTTTGGTCATGGCTAATCCTGAAGCAAGAAAGATGGTGAATGCTGAAGAGGTTAACACGAATGGGGACATTTTTATCCTTTAAAGATGGTAAGGGGTTTTCACAACATCCTTTCCTGCAAGCCAATCGTTTCGCATTGCGACTTTCTCTACATGTCGACGATGTTGAGTATGTCAACCCACTAGGATCGCGAAAAGGGAAAAACAAGTTAACTGTGTTTTATTTTAAAAATTCAGAATTTCGACTTACGAGTGAATTCGTCCTTGGATAGGATATATTTGGCACTCATGGTGAAATCCAGTGTACTGAAAAAATATGGTTATGCATCTGTGCTTAAAGATATGCTTGCAGATCTTCTTCAGCTTGAGTCAGATCAGGGCTTAGTTGTAAAAACATCAGCAGAAAGCTGGGTATTGCGCGCCGTACTTGTAAATGTTTTGGGCGACACTTTGGCAATCCACGACATTTTTGGTCTTCTCGGACCTTCAGCTAATCTGTTCTGTAGGTCGTGTTATATAACAAGGCGTGATCTTAAAACCGGTGAGTTTAGTGACACTTTCGCCAATAGAAGTGTACAAAATGTGCAACAAGATGTGGACGCAGTTATTAATCAGCAGATGTCATCAAAGGAGTGTGGAATACGGTCGGATTGTGCATTACATGGCTTGCGTTATTTCAGATGGGCTAACACCGTATGTTTCGATCCTATGCATGATGTGCTAGAGGGAGTTTTTCCAATGATCATTAAATTGATTCTCAAGCATGCAGTACAATCAAAAGTTACTACAGAACAGGAGATAAATTACCTTATCGATTCATTTGATTACGGAGAGTGTGAAGATTCTGCAAAACCTTCCGCGAATTTCTCACAAAAGATTTTGAATTCAAAAACAAATGCTTTAAGTCAAACTGCATCGCAAACTTGGTTACTTATGCGTGCATTTCCGTTCATTTTCAGTAAAGTCATCCAACGGGACCAGAAAATAGAACAATTGATTTCATCATTACTCATGATAAGCTACGTTTGTTTTTCACATAAGTTGACTCAAGACATGATTAACGATCTAGACAATGCCGTTAATGACTTTCATATTCTTTTCAAAGACTGCTTCTCTCCCTTGACTGCCATTAACAAAATACATCACCTTTCTCATTATGCTAAGTCGTGCATACAAAATGGGCCATTGTATAATGCTAGTTGTTTGTTGTATGAGGCAAAGTTTAAGGAGTCTAAGGGTCAAGGAAAAACATGTGGAAATTTTAGGAATCTAACCTTAAGTCTGACAAAACGATTGGCATTTAAGCAAATAAATTCAATTTTAGCCCACAATTATGCAGTTGATTCACCAATGATTATCAAATCGACTACGATGGATAAAACTAACTTAGATTTCTCTGGTCTACTTTTTGATCTTCCACGACAAATAATGGTCATTCAGCATTGGCAAATTAACAAAACTGATTTTCGTCCAGGATACGTAGTAAAATATCTTAAGAACACGGGAAGTTACTACGGTATAATTCTATTGATGGCTAGTTATGAAAAGAAAATAATTGTTATTATCCAAGAATTGGATATTGTCCAGTTTGATCTTCAAAAGTTTGCTTTTAAAGTTAAGATTTCGAACAATCTGATTAGAATAACGAAAGATAAATTATTGTCACGTAAATGCTATAATTTGTGGAAATTAGAGACAGATAGTCTTCATTATTACATAAGTTTAAAATATTATGATATGTAGGATAAAGTGTACTATAATAAAATTGTTTTACTTGTTATCGGAAAACATCAAGAAAAAGTGCAGTTTTAATAAATCAATGAAAACCAAAAAAAAACTGTCGCAATTACTCCTCCCAAAATGTTTCCTGGATATCCAGCAGGAACTGCTTCAGGTATTCTCTCAGAAATCGCTCCGAAGTCGAGTCCGGGGTTCCCTTCAGAAATTCATACGAGAGAATATTTTGAAGAATTCTCCAGGGAGTTCCTCCGAGAATTTGATAGGAAAGGTTTCTTCGGGAATTCCTCCGGGGATTTTTCTGGAGTCCTCTGTTTACTTACTTAATTATCCTGGTCACTCTTAGTCCAACCATCTAGCACGCTGCGCTCCCCTACATCTTGTACCAGCCGGGTACCATTTTTTCGGCACTCATAACATGTCCCGCCTACTGTATGCTTCGTGTAGAGTGGTGACAGCTTGTGCGCCAATCGATCCTACTCCCGTTCCATAGGTCCGAACAGTAGTGCATCTGATGCGCTATACAGCGCACTAGATGCGCCACTGTTCGGACTTATGGAACGGGAGTAAGATCGATTGGCACGACTGCTATATTCCGGTTTTCAACTGCACCAGGAATACTCCTTGAGCATTGTCCACGTCTCGTGCCCGTAGAGAAATAAAGGTCTTGTCGGCATCTTGTTCGTGGTGCACTTAGTACGGTGGTGAAATTTACCAGACCGTATGGTTTTGTGGAGTCCATAGTAAGCACGACTTCCGTTGATAACACGTCTTCAAATCTCTGCTGCAATTGTTGTCTGACGTCACCACGTGTGTCAGGGTACATAAATTCGCTACTACC
>JASCZW010002824.1:0-21541 GCA_034211315.2 Aedes japonicus | reverse complement strand
AGCTGTGTTGTTAAATTCACCAATTGCCTTTGGTGACTGAATTTGATGAGTTGCGCTGTCAGTTTTTGTATCATATCTTGCAACCGTGACACATGATTCATGAGTTTGATACACAGTTTTTGTTGCACATATATTTGAGGGTGTGCGTGTACTGAAATAAATTTATTTTATTCGTACACACTCACACATGATATTGGGAACTAAAGACAAAATCAACATAAACTAAATTTGAAATCAACTTGGAGTAAATATCTCGTTAGGCTTTGCTCCAATCATATTTGAGTTTATCTTAGTTTTTTTTTTCTGAATTCTATACAGTACATTTAGATTTTGAAACATATTGAAATGTATTTTCATGAGCTAATATAGTTTCGTTTGGATTAAAAATTATTTTGCAAACTGTAGAACGAAGGAAAAATCTTGGAATAAATGGAATGTGTTCCACTATACATAACCTCTTAATTAAATTGGGTTGATACTTATTAAAATCTTAAGCCCTTGCTACATGTATAAAATATATACAGTTACCTATAGTAAATAATTTTATGATACATGATCATTTATATAAAATAACTCGTACTAATAATTTTGTTTAAATTTGTTCAATTAATTTGTTAGATTTTGTTTTTTTATTCTGTATATATTAAATTATATTTTATATATTATATAAAATCACAAGTTTATTAGTTTCTCGGCCAATTGAAAATCCGAGCAAATTTTGAATTAGTGGTAGTATTGTATGAAGTCTAGAATCACGGTTCTCAGTGGCAATGAAATGAAGTGAAATTTTAACGCTGAAAAACCGCGAAAATTGGGTTAAAGGATTAAAAGTATAAAGTTACGGTCGTACGGAGTAGATTGGTGATATTTTTCAGTCCGGTCGCAACGTAGTAGCAGTGGAAAAAGTGACTGCTAGCCTTTCCCCAACATCCAACATTCCCTACTTGACCAGCATTCGGGCACGCAGCCAGCGCCGGTATTGCTTTATAATGGGTCACCAGTTTTTAAACATTGAAGATGTATGTTAGTCCCAAACATCATCTGTTGGTTCTTTGTCTAAATACAGCTGATCTTCGAAGTTGCATGCGTGAGCGGTCAATCATACTCATGCTCATGCAAATAGTAAATGCGAGCAAATGTTTTTATTTGGGAAACGATACCTATGGAGTTAATCTAAAAGTTACATTTTTGTTTAATGTAAACCAAGCAAACAGAATTGGCATTTGTTTTACCTCGATTTATTTGATTGGCTACAAATTTTGAGCCTAAGAAATGCCCACAGGCAAAGTAAAAAGAAATATAGTTTTTTGTTGTTGTTCATTTATAGATGTATAGATGATCAACATTACAGACCGATCCGAAAGTTCGTTAAAAATTTATATAAAATTTGCGAAACGAATATGAGCTGTGAGTTCACTTTGGAATGTTTAATGCCATTCCAGTAGAAATAATAATAACAAGGTGGCGAATTTGTGCCTGCCTTGACCTACCCCGCATGGAGATGTGTGGCATAAATGTATACGTTTGCTTCGAAACACTACCTAACAAAAAGCCCTACGCTCAATTTCAAAACGATTTCTATTCAATTTTTAAAACCTGCCTAGCTCTATCGGACCTATCCACACTTTCTCTTCTCATCTTTGGTTCTAGCAGAAATTGCTGTCCACTCCTAGAGTTGCATGTTTATAAGAAGGATATTTCCAATTTTCAAACATTATAATTGATTACGTGCATGCAACAACACAAAACATGATTAGTTAAAGGAAATATTAAGGTTTCTCAGTTTATTTCCATAGTTACTACTACTTTTTTGCATAATTTGTCATGAAGACATTACACATTGATTTGACTTCGATTGCGTCCTGTCAAGTAACATACCAAATCAGTGCTGCAACTGAAATTCCATCACCTTGAAGAAGAATACTTTAATTCAGCGGTTGGTACTGGTTCGTAGTCGGATCACGTCGCCGTCATGCTGTCCGTATTCTAATCTTTCTTATGGTCTATATTTTCACAATTCACAATAACCATGACAGGTTTCATCGTAGTGATTTTTTGTTCATTCCTCCATTTCTAGTACACATCTTGTAACTCTTCGTTCGTATAAACACTGATATGAACCTGTAAAATATGATAGTTATGATTCTCTTAACCGATTGAATAATGAATCAACAAAAACAACTAACCTTGATAGTTTTAAGTATAATCATTGGATCACAGCAAGAATAACAACGATAACAACAACGCATAGCATAAAACATCATTTTTACTGTGGACAGCACAATTCTCTCTACTCCACTTCACGTGTATTTTGCTAACCACCACCCAATGGTACATTTGTCGAAGAAAATCCATCTGGCCGCATACACTATCCGTCTCTCTTAACTTGCTCTTAGATTTTCTACAAAAACGGCTAACATCAACTATTTTGGGTAATATAATTAATAAAAACGTAACATAATTTAATAAATAAAAATTACTAACAACCGCAAAAACGCAGTTTCAAGCACATCACTTTTTTCTCCATCAGCTTGTTTTTGGTCTCATTAGAACTGTCAAAATACAAATTTGCCTTCTTCCTTTTGCTCCACTTCACAACTCCACAGCTCACCGTGATCCACCTTACGGTGGATTGATGAGCTGCATGGTGGTTGCATGTGAGCTTTTATCTTGTTGCGTGACATCGCTGTGACATTTCCAGGCAAACTCATCAAAAAGCTACTGGTGAGAAAAACAACAGCACTTTGGTCACTTTAAAGAAAAGAATGAGAAGAAGAAGAATGAAGAAAATGAAAGATATAGTTTATATTTTTTATATTTTACTAGCTGACCCGGCGAACTTTGTTCCGCTCTATCAGATTTTATGATTTACATAGTTCCGAGCATTCATGATTTACATTTTTTTAAAGGGTGATACGGTCAAAATTTGGTCAAGGGAAAACGCGTGTAAATCGGTGAAATCGTTTATTTAAAAAATCAAATTAAATTTCCTTTTCAAGTTTAATTAGTATAAAATTCAGGAAAAATATTCAGTTAGGCTTCCGCTTTTCCAAATCCGAATTGCCGGGCCTTACGCTTGACCCCTGCCATCAGATTTTGTACAGCCACCTTTTTCCACCTTCTTCGCCGCAGAAAGCCAGTTTGCCTTGAACTGCTGCTCGTCCTTAGTCAGTTTTTTGGTCTTCTTTAGGTTCCGCTGACAATAGCCCAGTATTTCTCAATTGGGCGGAGCTCTGGCGTGTTGGGAGGGTTCTTGTCGCCCGGGAACCACCTGCACGTTGTTGGCGGCGTACCACTCCATGGCCTTTTTACCGTAATGGCAAGATGCCAAATCCGGCCAAAACAGTACGGAACAACCGTGTTTCTTCAGGAAAGGCAGCAGACGTTTATTCAAACACTCTTTCACGTAAATTTCTTGGTTGACAGTCCCGGAAGCTATGAAAATGCTGCTTTTCAAGCCACAGGTACAGATGGCTTGCCAAACCAGATATTTCTTTGCGAACTTTGACAGTTTCGTGTGCTTGAAAATATCTGCTACCTTTCCCCTTCCTTTGCCGTATAAAACTCCTGTCCCGGAAGCTGCTTGTAGTCGGCTTTGACGTAGGTTTCGTCGTCCATTACCACGCAGTCAAACTTCGTCAGCATCGTCGTGTACAGCCTCCGGGATCGCGCTTAGGCCGTCGTATTTTGTTTATCATCGCGATTTGGAGTCACTACCTTCTTGTAAGTCGATAGTCCGGCTCGTTTTTTGGCTCGATGCACGGTTGTAGACGATACACCCAGCTTATTTGCGGCATCTCGGAGAAATAGGTTAGGGTTTCGCTTGAAACTACCGGCAACTCTCTTTGTCGTCTCAGCGGCTTCCGGTTTTCGATTTCCCCCCGATCCAGACACTAGTGCAAAAAACCTTTTAATTTTCATTAAATAACCTTATGAAAATTGGCCACAAGGAAACGGTTTGAATTTCATAACATTACCTTATGAAATGCTATGATTGTTGTCGCAATGGCTTCTAATGGTTTGCTTATGCCAAACATATAAGTTTCATTACATAACCTTATGAAATTCATTTGTTAGTGCAATGGAACTCATATGCATTGGTTATAAATTTTTTAACATTATGTTTTTTTTTCAAATGAATTTTACTGAAATTTTCTCATGATAAATGCCAATAATAAATTTGTAGTTATAAAAGCCAATAACAGTCACCCGCAGTACAATTACTGTTTTCTGATCAAGATGCGCGTATAAACTCCCACGCGATACATCGCTTACATTTACGAAGCGGATCAACTACAGGAAGCAGTGAAGTTACCTGCCCGAAAGGGGTTTTTAGAAAAATAACTCTAATTTACATTGTTCAAATATGCAATTCGAATTACGAAAAGTGCGAATTGAACGCGTTACTGGTCGAAGACGGAATGATTATTTTATTCAATTCTATTACTTACAATGCTAAGTTCCTGAAAGCCTAGCTGCTGATCTAATCAAGTTCCTACTCTGTCCACTTTGTCCGTTGGATTCATCGGTGCTGCTATCGTCGTTTTGTTGCCGTGGTCATCGTCTTTGCCGTCATGGTGAAAATCGTTGCATGTGCAATTGCATTCTCGGCAGAGCTCGCTAAATGACATTTCAGGTGCTCTTGCCGTTGGGGAAAATGTCCAAGAAGTTGGAAATGATGATGCGGTTTTATATAGGCGGGTGGTGGTGGCTTTCATTTGAATGATTTCAATGTTTCCGTTAGCTCTTGTTGTTTTCCAGCTAGTTGGTATTTTTACTCTTGGGTATGTGATTGAGGGCGATTCTTAATTAATGTATAAAACTTTACCTAGTTTCCAGTCGGTTATTTGCTCCAGCCTGTTTTATTATTTTACAAGCATTTTACTATTTCAGGGTAAACAAAACAATAATTTAGGCGCGCTTTTTACTATCTCATACATATGCCTTATGATTATTACACACAAACAACAGTCATAAAATTCATGAGGTGGTTTATGAAATTGATAAAAACGACTTCCGAAAATCATTACGATTAACTGAGAAAACCTTAGGTAAACACAACGATTTCATAAGGGCCGTATGGAATCAAAATACAGTGGGCTCATACAGTTTCATAAGGCAAATTATATGGAATTCGAGGTTTTTTAAATCAGTGGACTTCCTGGCTGTCGACAAACGTTCCCCAAAGACTTTAATTACACTTGTAACGGTTGATTTGGCAACTTTTAGCGATTTTGCCAAGTTTGCGTGCGAGTAGCTCGGATTTTCGCGATGCGCGAGCAAAATTTTGATACGCTGCTCTTCTTGCTTGGACGGCATTTTGACAACTGAAGAGTGAATTCCAAAATCAAAATAGGAGCAACATTCTACACACACACCTTCAAAATGAGGGGTATTTAGGTTTTTTAAATGCAAAATTGAAAGAAATACGTCAAGTTGTTATTGCCCAAATTTTAACCGTATCGCCCTTTAAGTAACTGTTTGTCTCCTCAATTCTATTATCGTTCATTCGCGATCGATAACATATTACGGAATTCAAATGATCGACATCCTTATTTTTCGCTGCGAAAATCGCTCGTGCACTAAACCAATCATGGTTCTTATAGTTTTGGACAATGTTTAGGAAAACACTCGTAATTAGTTCCTCTTTCGTCGTTTTGAAATGACAGAAACTCGGGGGAACGTCAACTGGTACTTCTCCATTGCCAATCGCCAACAATTGATTCAAGAAAATCTTGTCTTGTGCATATTTGTCGTCAATTGTAGCATATATGATATGAAAACTTAAGGCACGTACACAAATATGAAAGCTTAAGGCAAGCGTTGATTCCATCCGCTGATTTCGTAGAAAAGTCGAAAAATAGTGCAGAAAGACTGAAGCACATATTCGGATTGTTATGATTTTTCGTCAGTTCAGACATATCACGGCTACCAAATTGAATGCACAATTATCTTCAAAATTATCCAACTCACGCTGAGCTTCACTTGAATGATCGTTCACGTTTAGTATACTTTATTCAAAGTCTAATAATTATCGCTGAAAAAGTAATTGGAATGCAGCATCAACTGTACCAACAGCATAATAATAAGGACTACTGTGAAATTGCACAATGTCAGGTGGACTATCAACGTCATCTACGGTCCATATAAAAGATAACTCGATCAGAACAAATAAAAAAAACATATCATATATACAGAGGATAGACAAAATGATCGGAACAGGCAAATGTTTGATCAAATTTGTAGTGCTCAAACTTCATAAAATATTGTCCGATTTAATTTCACCAACAAACATTTGACTGGAAAATTTATGTAGTTTTATATCTCGGTAACATAATTGACCATTGTCCCCCGGAATACCACTGGACGTCATTCAAATCCTCTACAGCTCCATTCCCAGGCGGATTGAAGCCGTCTTGGAAGCGGATGGAGGACCAACTCTCTACAAATAAAACCTACTCTTCCTTATACTCAATCGAATTATAGCTTGCTTATCCGAACCAAAGCTAAATGAATTGACCCTCAGAGGTATCAAGAAGCTGGATCAGGCTAGACCGTGAATATCTTATAGTCCATATTTTGCGGTAAAATCGTAATTGATCCTTACTATAGGTTCCTCCAAAAATATTCCGAGAGTGGCCAATATAGCCAATAATGGCTTTCTCAGGTCTATTAAAATCATAATTATGAAAAATCATGAACATACTCACTCAGATAAATTTTACCAAGTTCTCAACAGCTTTCGGTAATCCAATTTTGCGGATATCGGTAAAATTTTACCGAAATTCGGTAATTTTTTTACAGATATCTGTAAAATTTCACCGGAATCCATTAAATCAGACTACCGAACGATCAGCTGTTGAGAATTCTGTAAAACTTTACAGATTTCTGTAAAAAATCTAAGTGTGAGAGCTGCCGCACGGCATGTTTTGGAGAAAAATTGAAAACGCGCGTAAATTGAAAACGCGCGTGGTCGCGAGCGATTTAAAACGCGTCCGACCTGATCGACGATCAATAAGCACATCCTCCATGATGTAGAAGGATGTTAGTGATCGTCAGTCGGTGCGAATCAAAACAAACCCAAAAAAGGAGAGAGTTCCTCTCCCATGTGCGCATCAGTAAACAGAGTGCACACAATAGATCGCTAGAATAACTATACAAGCCACAGTGGTACATGAGCGTCTTCCAACCGGACATTTTTGCCTGTTGAAGTGGCGGACATAGCCCGTGCTTCGACCTACCCAGCAGTGGGATGTTAGGCAAAAATGTCGTTGGTTCGAGTACCACTGTACACATGCCCTTTTCGCTCAATTTTCATAAAAACATCTGTTAAATTTCCAAGCCTGCCGCACACTAGCGGAACTATCAAAACTTTCTCTTCATATCTTTAATTCTAGCCAAAAACATTGTTGTTCACTCTCGGTGCCTCATGGTGATGAGCGAACATCTCCTTCTACATCATAATCGTTACTCCTCGCACGGAGAATATATAACATAACAATTAATGTATCATATCTTTTGTTTGACAAAATAGTCTATTTCATAAGAATGAACAATTTTGCTGAAGAATTTATTCTTGTAGATCTTTTCAATTTTGAATTATTTAAAAACTAAATTTTTGCCAAACCTTCTTACATGGCGATTCTGATACCATTTTGAAGACTGTACTTGAAAATTTAAAAATTCAACACAGTTAAAAATGGTAGATGCATTTTTATATTCACCTATCAGTGATAAACATATCCTCAGTGTTGTAGAGAGAAATTTTAATTTTTCCACACACTGTTCCTACCTCAACGAGAGCTCTTCTCTCTAGTTTATATTCACGCCCGTGTTTGCATACGGGTAGCGCATGTGAGTGATTGATTTTTATTCACACTATAATCGATCGCTCTAGAGTGACAAGAAGAGCTCTCAAATTCACAGTAGCGAATGCAGATAAATTCCCTGACGCATGCGCCCCAGGGGGCACTTCTGCTAATATACACTGTATACCCCAGCAGTTATAGCAAATTCGCTTTAACGCTACATAACAAAGGAAGAAGGAATAGTGTTTCTTTCCACTCCCTTTTTCGGACATTTTCTGCAACTCCGACGATGATATCACTTTCAATCGCACCAGCGTATCACAGAAAGAGCACTTGCGCGTTCTCGCACAAGTGTACGCGGCACTGCGGCAGTGATCGCAGGCGAGAGCACGTGGGCGGAGACAGATGAGAGCACGTGAGAGCGGTCGTTTCAAAGAGAGAGTCCATCGTATCCAAGCCATCGTATCACAAACGCATACTTTCACTCTGCCTATTTATCACCGAATAAAAGAGCAATTTGCTATATCTGCGGTGAGTTATGGTTGTATCCTCTGTGAAGGCCCAAATCTCACGCGCCGGCGTAACATTAGTGCGAAATGCCATCTCTGTCACCTATATACCTAAGCAGTTGTTTACATTATTTTGCCATACCTTCAAAAAATTTCCACGGAATTTCGATGCCCTGGAATACTATTAATGTCAATCAAATTCTTAAATCTAAGCTCAAATTACCCATGGATGATGTTTTTGAACTGCCGTGAAGTTCTCAGTAGGTTTTTGAAGAGATAAGCCTCGGAATTTTCCTTCAAATTTTTGAAACTCTCTTTAGAAATTTAGCTCTATTTAACTTATAAATTTTCATTGTATTTTTCAATGAATTCTATTTTAAAGGAACCTTGGTTGATGATTTCCTCACAGAATTTTCAAAGATTTTATTTTAATAAGAAACTTAAATCGAATTCCATTGGAACGTTGAAAAATATCCACATCTCTGAAGATTTTTTTATGTAGTAATATTTTGACTGAAGATAAATTCAGTTTGTTTAATTAGAGAAGTAAAATGTCCAAGTTTAGAAGTCATTGCATTTTCATTTTATGTAACATTTAATTTACAGAATTCCGTACAATCTGGACAAATGAACAAAATAAATTTTGAAAAATTAAGAGATAGGTAAGTATACCCTCATACTTAGGAGATTTGAAATTTTCCAAAAAAATAATAATGGTGGAACAGGTTCCAGATTTTTCCATTTTTTCTAGTTCATTTTGATTTCGAGGGTTAAATTAAACGCAAACACCATACATTTTCACCTGACTATAAATGCGTTTGATTTTACCATGATTGCGATTAGATCAACCATGGTGTGGTTGATATCACAAATGTTGAAGGTTTTACCATAAACGTAGTGAATTTCACTGAAATTTCATGGTAGTCTTAAAGATAGTCATAGTCGGGTAAAATGGTAGGTTTTACTATAAGATATTTTTTTTAAATTATTTGCATAGTTTTCAATAATTGGAGAAAAATAGGCGAGAAAATATAAGTTTATGACGATACTGCATTGCATAAAGAATGGTTCGAAAATTATTTACTTCACAAACAATCGTTGTCATCAAATGTACACGAAAAGCTTTTAATGGTAATTGAAGAGCAAAAGCATCAGAATAGAGAATACGTAAAGAAGCTGTGCCGGGAGGACGAACATTTCACAAACCGTGGAAATTTTCTGGAGTTGACTGACCTGTTCGCCAAGTATGATGTCCAATTCTTAGCCCAGTTGACTAAAAGCACCAACTACCGTAGCCCAAAAATACAAAATGAAATCCTGTGCATTGCACCTGATTGTACAATTGATGAAATGAAAGCTGGATGCGAGTGGAGCTTCTCAACCATGGGCCGCATAAAAACATGACTGAGAAGTATCATGACGCAGAACCGATTTTCAAATTTGGCAATTTCAAGCATTGGGAGTCGAGTTGTGAATAAATCAATAACTGACACAATTTTGTAGATATTTAAAACGTGTAAACTAATATGAACATAAATTTAAATTGTTCATTGACTCAATGTTGTTCTAACTTGACTTTATATAGATTCATGTCTATTCTCTGCCTCGGATGAGTTGAGACGCCTCAAAGGAATCGAGTAAGATGACTACAGTCACCTCGTGTCAGAGATCGTAATTCTCACTCAACTGGGTGAAAAACATGCTCTCTTTCAAGCAGGTTTTCGATGAGTAGCGAACCGTTCACATTTTCATCTCTCCTTTTTCGCCGATAATTCATTATCGTCTCTCTTGCATATGCGAAAATATCTCGCTCCAAAATTCAACGAAAATACTTTCTCATGTCACATTTTTCTCTGAAAACAAGCTAGGTACCGTAAGCGAGGAGCAAAAACCAAAAATAAGGCCAAGCTGATGCGCACTGGTACCGCTATGGACCATCATTACCGAATCATAATGACAGAATAAAACAACCATAAATACTGGTGCATTTTCAGGTGTCAAAAAGTAAGTGAAAAATAATTATCGGCATCTAGGATTCACTAAAAAAGAAACGATTTATCAGCTACTCATGCTCTCCGAAAATTATAAATCGCTGATGCGAAAACTGCTGTGAGTGTATAATAGTCTCTCGCTTCTCACATTCTGATTTGTTTCTGCAAGCGGGTGAAAAAGGACGTTTCTCTTCTCAAGTAGGCGAAAATTTCGGTCTCTGCCTCGTGTGAATCCATTCTCTATTTGATCCATACGGAATAATACGTGGTAGGGTATGTGCCCCTTGACTCAGCCTATTATGCAACCAGCGATCACATTTTTCATTATAACTCATAAAGTGTTTAAGCTGTAAGCGAGATTCAAACAGTTCTACACTTGCTAAGATATGTTTGATAAGACATTTGGTAGCATGTATCACTAAAAGTTACACAACTCTTTTTATAATGCCATAAACTTTCGAGGGATGTGGATTTAATGTTGGTCTATAGGCACCAAATTGGGTCTATTCGTGGATGCAACTTCGTCCCATTCGCTGGATTTATTACTAAATGCAGTCTTTGTACGGTTTTTTTTTTCTAATTTTATGAATTAAGGCATTGTAAGCTGTATTCGATTTACTTAATACAACATTTCACAACACAAACTGAAGTAAAACTGCCTCAAAACACTTAAATGATGTTCATATATGATTTTTTAGCCATTCAATAATGAAAACATTATAATTCACTATACAATGATTTTGTCTCTTCGATTTGTGTTAAGATGAGCCACTTGAATATAAACATCCACAAATTCATGCATTTCCACTTGAAATTTTACCAATAACAACCTTTTTACTACGTTATTGATACAACAGGCCATAGTTGGGAACATACAAAAAAATATGTCCCCAACATTGGGTCTGCGATTTTCTTGAAAAATAATTGTTATTTTAGCTATGTGAACTGTTAATTTGTAACGTCTAACTATTTTCTGTACATCCAGACTGCATTATTTGCTTGATCGATTCAATTAAGCCAAATTCAGATCACTTGAAATCGTGTAGATCATCTGTTCAGCATAAACAGTGCAATCATGATGCCCCAAAAGTTCAAGAAACCGAAAATTACGCGGAAGTGAACAACTATAAGATGATTAATATTGTCTCAATTGCTTCAGAAATCATCTATCAAGCTAATAGCAACATGATTTTGTTGATTATCGCTAAATTAATGACTCATTTGAAAAATATGCCGAATAAAGGAGCTAGGCTAACATTACATCACCTTACCCTATATATTCACCATACTCGATTCTCTTAAGGCATCTTGACGCACCGAGGCGCAGAATAGATCTAATTATTCAATTGAACCTTTTGATTCATCAATGAAAATAACCTGTAGCTAACAATTACGCTACTTTCGTCGTTCTTTTCAATACACACAGAAAAAAAAAAGCGTTCCCGATAATTGAATTTTACCCTTTAAATATTAGTTTAATTCATGACAACGTGATTCAATTCCTGGTGCAGTTTTGCTTGTTGTTGAACTCATGACTGCAGTTCACGGATCTGGGCATGCATTTTTTTTCCGTGTATAAACGAAAAAAATCTTCGGACAGGCCCCCCCCAGACTATAGTCACTAGATTCATAGTCTGGCGGATACAATGACGGGAGCCAATTTGAACTGTCAGTTGGCGGAGCCAATCGAGCATATCTCGAGTAATTCATGTTAAGCGCCTAAAACCCATTTGTAAACAATGACTTTCAATATCGATTTCTCTTGAATCTCAAATCACTCTCGTGAAATGAAAGCAGCATTTGGTAGAAGAATGTTAGTTCTACCATATGGAGTAGCAGGATATGGTGGGATTCTCGTAATTCGTGAGAAATCAACATTTAAAATTATTGTTTACAAATGGCTTTTAGGCCCTTAACATAAATTACTCGAGATTTGCTCGATTGGCTCCGCCAACTGACAGTTCAAATTGGCTCCCGTCGTTGTATCCGCCAGACTATGAATCTAGTGACTATACCCCAGACTAATTGTCTAGCTCCGCCAATGGTAGCCACTATTAAAGACGCGAATTTATGCTGAAGTGTATGGCAGCCGAGAATCCCCTGCGCATAACTTCCCTCACACCACAGGCCAACGCGCTTTTAGAAACATGGCCGCCGAAAATACTCCTCGAGAATCATCTAAATCACGGAAACGTCGCATACACTGAGTTCAACGAATCTTGGTATCACAATCCAGTTATCCGCTAGCAGGAATGGCTGCCAGCGGGGACCGCTTACCGGTTTAGTTTTGACGTTTCTTGGGGGGCATTCATGCAATTTTTTGCTACCGGTCAGAAGGTCGAGAAGTGACGTTTCTTGTGTAAACATTTATAGAGTAAAACGTGAAAAAGAATATGCAGGTGCAATATGATAATAAATCAAAATGTACGTTTAAAACCGATTTAAAAACATCAAAATGTATATTTATTGTTGACCGTTCATGAGATAGGCCATTTTTACATATTGCTTAGGATTTTTTTTCATGGTTTGATAACTTCAAATCAATAATTTTTGATCAAAACTTGAAAAAAAGAATGGTGAAAAATTGCTGTGTAAAAGGATGTAAATCCAAGTCAAAAGGATTTTCCAACTCTGATGTGTCATTTCATAGATTCCCGTCACAACCAACAATTATGAATATTGAGCGACGTAGATTATGGATAGAAGCTGTTGGGTGGAACAATTACAACTACGATCGTGCCAGAATATGTGGACGGCATTTTATAACAGGTATTTATCTTGATATTCATACACCGTCTAAAAAATAAACAACTTTTCCAAATTATATAGGGAAACCGGCAAAGTCCAATCAATCCGGAGCAGTCAACTGGATTCCGACGCTGATGCTTATATCATGTGAGAATTTCAATCATTCTGAAGGAAATGCTGTTTTTGTTACACAGGGAGAAGGAAATCTCCTGGTATTACCTGCATGCTATAGCCCCAATAATTTGATAGAACACGATGAACCCAATGAGAATCTAACTATAAATCTTAACGAGCGCTTGGACGAGAATAATAATGGAGGGTCGTTCGAATATCATCATGATGAACTTGATATTGTGGATGACAAACTCAACCAGGATGACGATTTTTCTGGATCCTTGAATCCCGCTGACTGTATTGTGTATGAGGATGGTGGTATCGATGGCATTGTACATGAAGTTTGTCTGGATGAGATGAATAATCCAGTTTCTGAAAGTGTCAGTGGTAGGGTATTTGAAGACCAAAGCGATATGCATTTAGATGTTGAACCTGACGTAGATACCTGTGTAACAATTAGTGATACAAATGTCGAAGAGCTATTGGACGAATGGTCAGAAGAATGGCTGGAATGTACTGAAAACGATGAGGTCAGTTTTGATATTATTGAGAAATATGAACATATAATCGCTGAGAAGCAGCAAGAGATTGAGAGTCTGAAGTTTATTATTAAAAACCAAGAAAAAGTTCTATCTAGGCAACTTATTGGCCTGAAATATTTTGAGGGTAATGATAAGAAAACGCGTCACTTCACAGGACTTCCAAATTATGCTACTCTGAAAATTGTGTACAATTTTGTGCGTCAAGGTTTATTGACATTTTCAAATGTATTGAGCAAAGAACAAGTATTCATAATAGTTTTAATGCGTCTGAGGTTAAATTTGTGTTTCACAACCCTTTCATATTTATTTGATGTGTCACTTACAACGATGTGCAAATATTTCTATTCTGGATTATACTCTTTATATCAACAGCTTCAGGGACTCGTGAAATGGCCATCAAGAGAATGTTTGCTTTCCAATACTCCACTAAAATTTAAAAAAGTATTTCATAATGATATAATAACATCAATCATTGATTGTTTTGAAATTTTTAGCGAAAAACCAGGAAACAAAGATGCTGTCTTAAAAATGTATTCCAACTATAAAAGCCATTATACTGCAAAACTTTTGATTAGCATCACTCCGTTCGGCTCTGTATCATTTATTTCGAAAACGTATACAGGGAGAACCTCAGACAAATATCTTACAGAATCCAGTGGGTACATGAACTACATCGAGGAAAATGACATAATTTTAGCAGATCGAGGTTTTACAATACAAAAAGCAATATTGGACAAAGGTGCATTGTTAAAAGTACCAGATTCATCAAGTAGAAAACGTCAATTAAGTTCTGCTGCAGTAGAAAGAACAAGAGCTCTTGCTTCTGTTCGCAACGAGGTGGAGAGACTTATTGGAGCTTTACGTGGCAAATATGCTGTTCTCAAAGGACCGGTTCCAATAACATTGCTTAATCATGAACATAACGGAATAAATGTTTTCCAGATGGCTGTAACGGTTTCATGTGCACTGATTAATCTTTGTCCAACAATTATAAGGGAGTAAAAGCTTCTAGTGCTTATTTTTTACTTGAGGGTTTATTTTTTATTAGTTGATTTACATAGAAGCATAGATTTAAGGATCACTTTTTTGTTTATGTTCATAACAAAGAAATACATGTAATGTTTAAAACTTCGATACAAATTTGTAATTCATTGATCCTGTTCTAAGACATGTCTATTTCTTGATGTAAAGTACCTCCCTATTATTTCTGGTGCAAGAACCTTTTCAAAAAACTGAGTAGATTTTTTTGAATTCTCTTCCCAAAAAGAATTCATTCTGTTAACTTTAATGAATAATGAAAAATTCTGCGCCCAAACTACAAATAATCCATATGAAGCATTGGACAAGAATATCTGCATCTGAATTTGAAAATAGTACTCGTGATTGTGGCTTAAGACAATGTTATCGTCTGATTCTCTCATAATATACGGACGCTGTCTGTTCAATAGGGAATTAATTCCATCTTCTCTGCTCAAATTTTCAAATTTGAATGGACACTTTGCTTCTACAACAACTTTAGTGCAACAAGTACATTCAAACATGTAATCTGGAGAAGCAGCAAAGTATGGATAAAGAGGATTTATAATCAACCCACTTTTTCTGCTGTACTAAAATTGGAATGATTTTGATACTGGAACATTTTAATAGCAGCTGCAATAGCTTTAGGCTCGTTTCGCTTTCCATGTAAAGTTGCTGGTAATTCTTGGACTGCATTTACTCCACATATTGTTTTGATGAGCGTAATTGATGGATTATGTATACTAGTTTTAGTGGATCTGGCAAAAGTTGAGGCTGTGATTCGTCCGTATCTCAGCTTAAACCACAGAGGGTCCGAAGACTGGTTGCGTGTTAGTTCCTCAACTAGTGCACAATCCTCTTCAGCTAACGTCCATACAAAATCTTTACAATGATCAATTAGTTCTGCCAAAGGAGCTGAAACCAAATGTTCTTCGAAAAGGTTGTTAAAGGACAAATATTGTTCTGCGTAACGTCTTTTTGCATACTCTTCATTGTCCGTAGGATTAGTATCAGATGCTTTGAAAAATGCTTTGCTCACTGCAACGTCTTGTCCATTTTCAATTATATTACAAATCAGGACCTTCAAGTCATCTTCTGTCTTTTCCAATTCATAATCACGGAGCTCACATGTCGTTTGAACTGATCGACCAAAATCTATTTGATCCACAGGTTTGTACATATTTTGATGCGCACTACCTGATGGCTGACACCAGTAGGCTGGAAGCTCAGTTACAGATATCTTTAAAAATATATTTGTTTAAATAACAGTGTCAATCACTAAATTTATAAAACATATATTTTATGTATACCTGTTTGCCAAGACACGTCTCCCTCGCGTAACATAAGGCATACAATACTGCAGCCACATGAGAACACGTTTCTCCAGCACCTGCAAGTACAGTCACAGATGAGCTGACAGTATTTCTCCTACATCATGACCATCGATACATTCATCTTGAATCAAAATCCAACACTCTGCTGGTGGATCACATATTCGCATACTGTGCATAACCTTAAATAAACAAATGCTACGTCAAGTAAAGAGAAAGAAAAAAATCATAGTAAAATTGTAGTACATACCTTGCCTAGCACTGCGAATATAGAATCGTATTTGCTTCCCTTAACCTCTTTCACAAATCCTCTTTCAAAATTTTTGTATGCCTCCAATGACTTTTTATTCCTTTGAGGTTCACTTGTTCGGAAGGATAGTGAATTGAGTAGGTAACATACGAGCATATCATAATCGACAGTAAGCGGAAGTGTCTTAGGATTGTACTGTAAATTGTAAGGGTCTTCGCCACCAACTACTGATATTTTTTCTCTGTATCGCTCTAAATCTTCCTTCGAAAGGGTGTTCACTTTTGTAGACAGCATTTTTATATAAAACTATCCAAAATTTTAAAATTACTTGTAGATAGCCGTACGCCGTACTTTATTTCAAATAACACAATGTTCAAGCAAAAAACGTCACTTCTCGTCCTTTTAACCGGTAGCAAAAATTTGCCTGATTGCCCCCCAAAAAACGTCAAAACTCAACCGGTAAGCTGTTCACACTGGCAGCCATTCCCGCTAGCGGATAACTGGATTAAATCGACAAACGCACAAAGTATTAAAAAATTACACGCGACACGTAGTTATAATTAATGGCTCAGATTTATGCTGCATTTTCTTCCAAATGCTCACAATTTAAAACACCTGGGAGTCGCTGCGCCATTGTCGTATCCCTTTTTCATTTCGCCGTTACCACGATCCACGTCCTTCCTCGCTAAAATTGAATCACTGACTGACTTCCCAATCGTTGACGTCGTCCTCATTAGGGATGTACACTTTGTAAAGCCCTCAAGATATTTAATGAAATAGTAATGTTTATATTTTTTATTGTTTGATTTGATTTTCCAATTTCGTTTCTAACCATGCTTTATACCCTACAGTGAAAAGTGAGGTTAAGCGACCCCCCGGTTTCCAGGTATGACAAACTGTATTAGGGTGTGATTCAAAAATGACGTTCACTCTCTAGGAGAGGGAGGGAGGTATCAAATTTGTGACAATATGTGACAGAGGGTGGGGGATGGGGAGGGCTTTATAAAAATGTGACATCCAACAATTTTGCATTTGGTAATGTAAATTTATCAGCGTTAATACGAAAACAAAGGCGTCAAAAAGTTTGAGCGTACGGTAAATGAAAATACACATTTTACTTAGTTATGTTAGTGCAAAAAATTATTTACTGTTGGCATACATGTTCTTATCGTCAAGGAGCACGAACCGCACGAGTTATGCCTCATTCTGAAACTTCGTCAAAGTTTGATTTTGTTGAAAATCCTATTGTGTTCATTTTTGGTTGCGTTGAATTTTGATTTGATTCAAACGCTGGTCGATGCATTTTGTCGTGCATACCCGCTGCGCAATTAGCAAGCCAACCGTGGTGTGTGAATACTGGCGAGATATAAAAAACGAATCCTGAAGAACTTTTCAAATCGAAAATCAGCACCTTGAAAACGGAAGCTTTGAAACCGATAGATACACTGAAGGATTTTTTAAGCCAGCAGACCTTCTGTTGCGAATGGAGGGATTGTTAAAAAATGCTCCAAAAATACCACCGGATGAAGGAACTCCAGCCTTTAAGTTCTTCACAAGCTCCTCCGGAATCAGACAAAAAAGTTCCCTCTTATTTTGCATGTCCTAAATAGGATGCAATTGCCAAAGAATTGGATATTATTAATTCCGAGATTTCCGGCCTGCTGATTAGAGAGCGAAATGACATGCTTTCGGGTATGCAGAAAAGACGCCGTCTGACCTGATCTACCGCAGGAAAGCGCTAAATGTGGCCCTAGAGAAGTAAAAACGTACTTTTGTACCATTCTAAAGTGTCCTTTGCGTAATGACATGACGCCAAATCAGGCCAAAACACTACTTGAGCTTCGTGCTGCCTGATCATCGGCAATAATCGCTTTTGGAGACATTCCTTAACGTATTTCTGAGTGTTCATCGTCTCCGTTGTGATGTACGGACTAGATGTTTTACCACACTCGCATATTGCCTGCCAAACCATAACCTTCTTACCGAATTTTTCGGTAAAAATAGCCTTCTCCGTTTCGGGGATGTCTTTGTCTTCGCTTACAGTATAGAATTGTGGTCCGGGAAGCGTTTTGTAATCTAATTTCACATACGTTTCATCGTCCCTTATTATACACCCAGAATTTCTACACAATAACGAATCGAAGAGTTTGCGGGCCCGTGGTTTCACGGACGCGGCCTGTTTTGGGTTCCTTTTGGGTTTTTTCTGCTTTCGGTATGTTTTTAGCCCAAGTCTTTCTTTGGCCCGCATGACGTTACTCGACGAGGTTTTTCGCAACATCCCGAACGGAAGTCACTGGTTTTCGCTTGTAGGCATCCCTGATCTTTTTACCGATATCCGGACTAACAGGACCGGATTTCCGACCACTCTCCGGCGCATCTTCAAACGCATACTGTTCTCTATATTTTCGAATTGCAGATCGTACCGCTCCGACGCCTACACCCTCTTCCTTGGCCAATTTTCTCAAGGAGAGTTCACAGTGCACCATTTGTGCACGATACTTTTTCGTTGTTCCGGAGTAAGACCGCGCATTTTGATGCACTTTTTTGATGCTATGTCAATCAGAAATGTGCAAACAAAAGGACGCAGCCAAAACATGTTGAAATATTTCATTATATTCAAAATGACCGTTAAAATAAGGTGTGCTTATACTTTGTGGATCAGTCGTTAGTTGCTGAAGGCGTTGGTCGATCTTGGTCAGCATGGAGCGTCAGCTGGGCAGAAAGGTGACGTTAAGAATTTGGATTAACAGGAACATCTTTCATAGCAACAACAGCATTGTTAAAAATAAATACGTACATAAACAAACTTTTCAGTTAGCATATTCTATTTTTAAAGTAACAATAATATCATAAATCTTGAAATCTTGATTTAATAGAATATGGGACAGTGCTTTAGGATGGGGGAGAGTGCGGTCAGGAAGAACCTGCTACTTTAAAAAAGTGTATAATTAAGAAATCGAAAAATGCTTGATATTTTCTTGGCAATAAAAAGTATGATCTAGATTAAGTGTTGCACACAATTTCAACGTGGGGAGAAACGGTCGGGAACTTTGAATAAAGCACCATCCTTTGCGAAAAAAATTAATCAATTTATTATCACCAAGAAATTTTGATTCCAGTCCTGTATGAAAGTTTCAAAATAAAGTATTTTCTCTTTTTTGAGGTATGAAAAAATTTATGATTTTTTTTTACAATTTTGTTAATTGTGATTTAAAAAACTAATTCGAGTACTGATTGTCTTAAGAAAACATTCTTGTGGTGTAAAGTGCTTTAAGTTATCTCAGCAAGCTGAAAAATTATGCAATGGCAAATTTTTTCCACAAAAGTTTCTAGGGCTCAGAAAAATCGAAAAATAACATCGTCTATACCAAAATTGCCAAAAAATAAAATATTTCTTGATCTCCCGGTATGAGAATTTCAGTAGAATTTCCCAGACTGTTCAAGGTAAATCTCGAAAATCCTCGATGTATTTCAAAAACAAAAAACTCACCGCTTTCAAATTTGTATGGTTCAAGAAATCGAATTTTGCAATCAAAAACAATTATTTCTGTTGGAATACTCATGATTCCATTTCTTTTCCACATTCTGATCATATTCTTTTTCGGACTTATGAGTAATTTCTAGATTTTTCAGAACTTTTTTCTACGAGTCATGATGTTTTGCGCTACAAGAAAAATTATGTATATTTCCATATAATTTTCCATATCTCGAGAATGGATAAACATCCAATATTGATATATCAAAATTTTCAATCGCATAACAGTTGGTTTGAATGTTTTCGACATACAAACGGTGTTTTTCTGGATGTTCCGAACAATTTTCCTTAACCGTGAAATAATGTTGTGTAAAATATCTTTCCAGACCTTTTTTTCTGTTGATAAGAAAATTTCAAGCACTTTTTACAACTCAATTTATGCACTGCAAACGTAAATTATTCACTTAAGCTGAACTGCGATCAGTCACTGGTGTTTAAACCAGATTTTGCCCGATTATGGGGTAACTTTTGCTCAAAAATCTGTTACTTATGCACAAAAGTGAGGAAAAATAACCGGTTTCCACATTAGACCCGGGGTTATCTCATAGATGTGTAAGTACATTTTAGAGTGTGGTTCATAAGTTATAAATTTTTAAAGTAAGTATTATTGGAAAAACTAAAAATGTTATAAGCTCAACTGAAACTCCCCATTTATTAAATTTTATCCATTGTAATCTAGTTAGTTCGATGGTTGTAAAGATGTTAATGTAAACCACTTATACCGATGTGATCTAGAGAGAAAGATAAAAATATACAATGAAATTATTAATTGAATAGGCATTTCTGAATTAGAATCTGTTAAGGTTTTTTTTTTTATACTTTTCAACTAAGATTATTTCAAATTCAAAACTGATATTTTTCTTAAATGAGTGCATTCTAAAAAAAAGTATTTAAAAAACTACGTTATTTTTGCAGAAGAAAACATGTCATACGATAAGTCCATCTGTTACGAATATCTTGATTGATATATTGATTTATTTGTTACGAATATCTTCAGTTATTTCAAAACACACTTCACCTATCCGTGGACAGAAGAGCTATACACATGTAATTATGTAAATGATTCAATTTGAACTAAAATACACGTTATTATTGAAATAGACAAAAAAACCAATATGCATATTTTTTTTCAGAAGTGTGACATCCAACAGGGAGGGGGGCAGACAACAACAAAATGCACGTATATTGAAAGTTGTTTTTATGATATACAAACATATATGTAAGTAAACAAATCGTATAAAATGCTAAAATATGGCTTAAACGTGAAAAAAAGTGGAGGCCATATACGTGCAAATTTCATTGTTTTCTTAAACGAGTTTATTTGATATCATATGCGATTAAATATGTAATAACAAATGCGATTTAAAAAGGTTAGCCATGAAAATTCGATTTAGTTTGTGACGCAGTACGATGAATAAATGACACATCGCAAAGAAGTCGAAAATATGCATTCTTTACGATTTCAATTAAACATAATACGATAAAGGTCACAAGTAATTGCGATTTTGACTAAAAATATAGGCATATACGATAGTATTTCAACACTGTTATACGACTTGTGGTTGTCTGGGGGGTAATCATATTTGTGACAAAGTGTGACAGAGGGGGAGGGGGGTCAAAAAACCTGAAATTTGATGGATGTCATTTTTGAATCACCCCTAGAGGAAAAGAACTTTTGAGATATCGACGGCATTCG
>JASCZW010002823.1:0-21442 GCA_034211315.2 Aedes japonicus | reverse complement strand
CCCTTTCTCATCGTGCCGGCTCTCGCAGTCTTCCGAAGCACCTCTGGCTCCTCTTGTCTCATAACACTCGTTGTTCTCATCCAAAACGTAGCCGATACTGGCTATCACACATACCGCCTCCGATGATATAATTCGGTAGGCACAAACGGAAACGGAGTTGTAGCCTGGGTCACAATTTCAAATTCATTCGGAAAACATTTGGGTTGACCAACTGTTTACGAACACATCAAGAACTCTCACCCGGAGTGTTACAATGTGTTGAATCTGGGAAAGGAGATATCCGAATATTGAATCGCCTCTCGAGGTAAATAAAACGCACCAAAGGTAAAGAAGCTATGACTGTGAGATTTTCAAAGTAACTGTATTTTTTCAATTACAAAAAGTAACGATTTGTAGTCCACCATGGTTATCGGATATTTTGGGAATTCAACTGACAATATGAGATAATCTGAGGTGTTCTAGGTCATCCAAACTTTTCTTGGGTTAAGAACCTAGAATCTACAATTGTATCTTTAGATTTTAGGCTGTACAATGTTGCGATATGTACTCAAACATGTACATTGAACCTTCTGGAAAGTCATAAGATATTATGCAATAATCTAGGTCATCCTAAATTGGCCTTGCAGTGTACGGCAGGTTGGAAATCAAACAGATGTTTAAAAAATTGAGCGAAAGGGTATGGGTCTAGTGGTACTCGAACCATGGACGTCATCTTTTGCCTAATATCCCACTGCGGGGTAGGTCGACGCACGGACAAGTCCGCCACCTAAACAGACAAACGATGACGTCTGGAAAGCGCTCATGTACCACTGATGGCTTGTGATAGTTATTCTAGCGATAGCGTCATATCTTGCCTGTTGAGGTGGCGGACTTGTCCGTGCTTCGACCTACCCCGCAGCGGGATGTTAGGCAAAAGTTGACGTCCATGGTTCGAGTACCACTAGAACCATGCCCTTTCGCTCAATTTTCAGACATCTGTTCGATTTTCAGCCTGCCGTACACTGATGGAACTGTCAACACCTTTTCTTCATATCTCTCATTCTAGCAAAACACATTAATGTGCACTCTTGGTGCCGCATGGTGATGAGCGAAAATCTCCTTCTACAATCAATTTAAGTTATGCATCTCTGTGAGGACTGCATCGGATCAGTTACGAGGAATGACGCATATGTTGTTTGGTGTAATCTGGCACAACCTCGACCAATTATAGATCCTAAGCTCTGAATTGCATAATAGTTTGGATGACCTAGAACCCTACCCGAAGATCCAGTGAGAATTGTTGAATACATATCTTAAATTTATGTACCCTGAAAAGCTACAGTTTCTACATTTCAGTTCCTAATTTTTTAGCTCCAGATCCGAATGGCAGATATAGAACATCCCAGATCATTTCATAATATCTGCTGGCCTTCCAGAAGACTTCAGTTAGGTATGGTTGAAAACATATCGCAACTTTGCGCAGCCGAAAAAGCTACAGGTTCGATTATGGATCCTACGTTCAGTACTCCAGGGAAGGTTTGATGATTATGAACATCCCAGATTTCATCATTAATGTCGGTTAACCGTTCAGAAGATCCATTGAACATGGTTCAATGCATATCGTAAACTTGTTTAGCCTGAAAACTATAGTTACAACTGTACATCCCAAGTTTTGAGCTCCAGGACTGTTTGGATGACCCAGAACATCCCAGATTATCTAATAATGTCTGTTGTTTTTCCAGAGGGCTCTACGAACATGTTTGAAAGTATATCATAAATTAGTATAGCTGAAAAAGCTACCGTTACAGATCGTAAGTTTAAATCATCTCGAACATCCTTAATGATCTCATAGTGCCGGTTGACCTTTCAAAAGATTCAAATAACTTTATTGATTATATATCGCAAATTTGTATAGCTGAAAAAGCTACAATAACTACTGTAGATTTTAAGTTATGAACTCGAAAACAGTTTGGATGATTTAGAATATCCCAGATTTTCTCAAAATTTCTGCTGTCCTTCCAAAAGATTCAGTGAACTTAATTGAACACATGTCGTTACTTTGTATTGCCGAAAAAACTACAGTTTCAACTAAAGATTCTAAGTTGCCATTCATAATCGAAAAAGCTACAGTTACAACTGTAGTTACAAACCTTTTCATGTTAAGGATGGTCTAGGATCAAAATCAGGCTTAACGCATATATTTTTAATTTTTCCCTAATAGTGTAGTCAATTTTCAACAAGTTTGCCCAAGATAGTGTTCGTTTTTGTTCAGAGTGTGATTTTATATGGTCCACAGTGACGTCACACCTCAGATTTGACAGATACTGGTGCCCTTGTGTTCAGAAATTCGCGTGTGAAAAAAAGGACGGGGAACAAGATGGTTATTGCTATCTCTTATACTCTCATGGTCAAAAGAGAGGTTGGCTTTTTCCGCGCAATAGATCATTGCACGATTGCGTCATCATTTCAGCTTTGACAGTTCAGGGAGGTTGTTTAACACATACTTAGAACATTATTGGTAAGATCGGTTTGAGATTTTGTGCTCTAAATTCATAACGATTGAAGTAAATCTGCCGGAAAACAGGCACCAGTGCTTATTTTTACTGAATCTAAGAATCCAGAGTTTAGAATCCAGAAAAAGCCAATGAAAAATTTCGTATGCGCAGCTCAAATTCTAACACCTTGTGAACAATCTCACTGAACTGTAAAAAAGTGAGGTTAATACATTCGATGCAATGATCTATAGTCTTAAGGCAGGGTGAAGTCTATCCACAACAAATTTTAAAGTTCGACACAAATTTTTCATTAGAGCCTAACAGACAAACGTAGACAATGGCTTCTTCCGTAAATTTCTCGTGGCAAAAAGGGTAGCTGTAAGCCTCCAATTCTATCGGATAGGTGAACTCTTCGAAATGACAGTGGTGGATTGATTAGGCGAGTTTTCAATGATGAGAACTTCGCGGAAAAAGTCATCATATACGTTCGGGTTTGTTGAAACCTGTGTGCGAGTCACAACATTTTTTCAAAGCAACTTGTCTCTTGCCCATCATCGATACAACATTTGGTTGTTTTCCTTTGTGTTATCCTGTAATATATTCATGTTACAACATACCATTGTTGCAGAGTGAGCGAATAACGGGTGTATCACTCGTTATAATTATCGTATGTTTTTGGTACAACAAGTGAATATTTGACACCTGGAACACAACTTCTAGAATAAGAGACTTCCCTATCGTCTATATAGTGGCTGTGTTCGCCATATATGCGATCCAGTTACCGTCTCCTGGTGGTATGCGATACGGTTCGGCAAGGATAGCCACATCACATTTTGGTTCCGATACGGATTGCTATAGCAAATGTTGTGCGCTGTAACAGTAGTTAAGGTTTAGTTGAGTTACCTCCACTGTTGTTTACAAGGTGCGGCAGAAAATAAAAATAAGTTCAAATCCCATTTTTGACTAATTCAAGCAATAATAACAATATTTCCGAGTGCAGTTATCTCTATAAAGTCCTTTCAAACATATTTATTCAATGTGTCCTCCATTTTTATTAATAACATCCTCGAGCCGACGCCGGAAACCAGAGCATGCATTTTGGACGTAGTCCTCCAACGTTGACTGCCATTGACTGCGTGTTATGGTTGACTTCAGGGTTTTCACACTAGGGTGTGATGTTTTGCAGGCTCGTGCTTCAACATATACCCAAATCTCGAATAATCCAACGGATTAAGATCTGGACTGCTAGGGGGCCACAAATCCTTCGGCCAAAACTACATGTTATCGTTCAACCATTGTTGGGTTCGATTGGACGTGTGACACGGCGCTCCATCCTGCCTTCACCCAGGGAAGCACTTGATACTTTAAAATACCAATGTACACTTCGGTATTGATTCTAACTCCTGCATCAATGACAACAGGTGGCATTTTCAAACCGTTGGACGCCACCAAGCCAAACATCATGACACCAGCCGGATTGGCTTTAAAATTTGAATTTGACTTTTTCCGGAACGTTCTCCATTTTTTGCGATGAAATGAACCGGTCCGTGCGGCTGTTGGCCACAGCATCGATGCTGAATATCTTTTCATCGGAGAACAGGATTATCATTTTTTCCTTCGTCAACAAGAAAAGCAATCTCTTGGAACGAGTCACTCGTAGTTCCTTGACCCGGTCCGTAATCAAGTGGCGTTTCACTCTGGCTCTGAAAGCATGCAGGTCTTCTTTGATGATTCTTCGCATGGATTTCTCCGAAATATTGGCATCCTTTGCAAGTTTTCTTATGGAACGCACCGGGTTGCCAGCAATTTTTGCACGGACCGATTTGATCACGTTCGGCGTGCGTGCAAAGCGCGGACATCCGCTTCCCGGCTTTCGCTGCATAGGACCATCTGCAAGAACTTTTTTATGCGGTAAACTGTTGCCAAATGGCACCCTACCACCTTGGCAATCTCTTTCGGCTTCTTCTGGGCGAGCAACAAACTGATGATCACTTCTTTCGCGAACATTTTGACGAATTTGCAATAAAACAAATAGAATGTTTGAATGCAGCACTTGAAAGTGAACATAAACACTTTCGATAGAAATTAGTCACTAGCTACACGAATTAACCCAATACACAAGCTTGATCATTTTCGCATTATTTTCTGCGCACCCTGAAATGAACAGCCGAAAGAATACTTTCAATGTTTACTATGATGTTAAGTTGAATATTCGGAAGAAACATAAGATAAAAAACAACACATCTGAAAATTTCTATGTTAAATAAAAAAATGTATGATGCATTTCACTATGTAATTCTAAAGTCATAATATGCAATTTCAACACTTATTTCACGTTTCTGGTGACATTTTATTGAAATATGCTTTCTTCTGCCGATTCATTTTCACGATCCATTTATCTCTTTGATCAGCAGCAATGAAGGTGTCAGAGTAAATCCAGCTTTATCGAGTGTGAATAATGCGATGAAAAACTATTCACAAGCAATCATGTGCACCTAATGGTATATTTACGAGCAGGAATTTAAAATTAATGAAGCAAAAAGAGAAGATAGTCACTCTCGAAGGCTGTGGCTTGCTTCAAATCTTCAATACATATTTAAATTTTCTCGCCATATAAAATTTATTCAATTAGTTCCGAAGCAGACGACATCCTGCCAAATTTATTTCAGGATTCAAATTATCTTTCAAAGCTGGAATCTCATTTAGTAGGGTCTTCCACCCGGCCGACGAAAAGCAGCTATTAAAAGACCTACCGTCCTCGATAAAGAACAAGAACAGCCGGTTGGCATTGATCTGAGTGCCATCTCCACCAAATTTGTTCTGGTTGTTCTGCGATTGAATTAGAATGTGTGAAAATCAGATGACGTTTTGAAATAAAGGAAATATCTTACCGGTAGCAGCATAAGCTTCACTTCCCTTTTCATTAAGAGCGATACCAGCCCTCTGGAAGACTCGTGATACTCGTACTTCGTTTCAGTTCCTTTTCCACGAGCCAAAAGTGGAAGAGAGGCATTTGGGAGAAGATCTCACGAATTCCAATCTGATAAATTTCGCCAATTATAAATCGTAGAGACATACGTAATCATATCACACTTACATCCTGCAGGGGTTGGTTAAGTTCTTCCGCGAAATCAAACTTGACTTTGGAATGGTAACGTTGACATCCGTCTCATCCATGTACCAGAGTGCCTGGTGCAGTGTGCTTGGCGTAACACGATTGAGAACGTCATCGATAGAGCTTCCTGGTGTGGTAAAACAAGGTACATGGCATATTTACCACCACGATATGACAGCCAAGCAACTGAGCATTCAGGGTAGCCAGATCATCGTAGTAGAACTGGCCGTTTTTGTTCCATAAATCGGTCTGCGCACTTCTGACTGCCATGGAAGGTCAACTTGGGACCGTTTTCAGGGAATGGATAGGTCCACAGACCCTTGAAGTAGATGGCATTGACCAATTGATGACTGCTCCTTCAACGCCATCTGAAATAAGTAAGGGTATGTGAAATGATATCCAAACAATTTTGCTTTATTGTTTTTACCCGGAGTGACAAGCGATGGGATCCGCCATAGTATCTGGTTGACCCAACTGTTGATCGTATCTGCTGCAACTTTTGGGTTGAAGTCGCACTTTATCGACCATGCAGCGCTGTAGTAATGATCGAAATGATCTGATATTTGGAGATGACGTGTATTCCTCTACGAAAATTTGGTGGCTATCTCAAATCGAATTCATCGCTGGGTTCCTTAAAATTGGTATGGAGGTATTACGATCACTTGTTCTTAAACTGAAGCAATAGGAATTGCCGAATCCAGCCACTTCCATTACAAGGTTCGAGTTCTGTTCAGATCACCATTTGGTTCCAGAACAGTTCGCAGCTCCTTCTTGGTTTGCGTTGGTGACAGTTCAGCAGCATCGCCAGTGGCTTCGTACCAGCAGCACCAGCAGGATTTTCACCGAGAATGGTGATATCACAGCGTTAGTTTTGCGTTCAAGTACGCTGATGGGAGGATATATATTGAGTTCAATTATCTGACGGTAGCTGATGAGTGTGGAATACGGTAGCACATTGCCAGTCAGATTCAACGTTCCCTAGTTCCTCGAAACGGTTGGTCCTCGTTCTGGATGAGTTCATCAGCACATGTGCATAGTGCTATGATGCAAGCTGTTTAGAAACAAAAAAAAAAAATTGTTTGTGGTTAATTACTTATTTTTCTATTCATTTATAACTTATTCAAATGTATGCAAGGTGACACTTCAGTTATCAAAATGTCGTCGAAGGAAGAAGCAACTTATCAAATGTACGTGCATGGCGAAAATCCAAACTACTCTCACGCCAAGTTGGCGAAATTTTTAAATATTATTTCATTAGCTGTTACGAACGTATTAAAAGTGTTCGGTGAACGTTTGTCGACAGCTAAGAAGAGCTGGATCCCGAAGTGTGCCTTCAACCGTGCCATTAAACTGTCAAATTTCGCAAAAAATATCTGGTGTGACAGGCCATCTGTACTTGTGACGCGAGCACCGTTTTACATTGCGACCGGAACAATCAACCAGGAAATTTATCTGAGCAGTGCCTACAAAAACGTCTACTGTTAGCTCCGTAAGAGTGTTACACACGCCTGAGCTAACAAATAAACGAACTGATAGAAAAAAAACATCTACTGTCTTTCCTGAAACGACACAATTGTTCTATTTTGGCCGGATTTGCATCTTGCTATTACGAAAAAAGACCATGGAGTCGTATGCTGCCAACAACGTTCAAGTGGTGCCCAAGGACCAAAACGCCAGAGCTCCGCCCAACCGAACAATATTGAGCCATCGTCAATCAAAACAGAGGACTCAAAAGCTGTTGGGTAGAAAGACCCGAAAATTCGCATTTGGTAAAAAGGAAGATAAGCTGAATATTTCACCTGTATTCTGTATTAGCTGAGCTTGAAAAAGAAAAACAATTGGACTTATTAAAAAAACTTTGATCGACTCACTCACATAACTGTTTGACCAAATTTACATAATCGGAGCACCCTTCAGTACAAAATGCTACAGTATTTATCATGACTCTGTTAAACAAACATGAAGAAGCTTTAGTATTGAATTACTGAACGGTTGTATGAGAGATAGAGTTCCTCGTCAATTATTTTTTTAGAAGCAAGACTGTTTCGAACTTCAAGTCTAACTTGACTCAATTTTGAATCAATCTCAGTAGCCGACTATACAAGAAAAGTTGCATATATAAAGAGAAAGAAGAGAAGAAAGAGGGATAACATTGTCTCTGTTAATGCTGCTGCCATGCAATTTGTCGTTATTTTGTTGAGCATGCAACAATGATAGGGATACTGTATTTTTGTCCCAACATTGAAAAGTTAGGACAATGTCATTATCATCCATGCATTCGCGAGTTTGGACTCACTGCAGAGGACAAATATGCCTAATGATGTGCGATACATCCGAACCGAAAAATTTGGGGAAAAAGTTTTGGTGTGGCTTGCCATTTGCTCCTGTGGCTTGCGGAGTTCTTCATATTTACCGTAAACATACGGATCTTCCATTGTTTTGATCGGAATTGGCATATGCTCACTACGCTTCTGGAGCGCTCACTACGCTACGTTGGAGATGCCGAAGAAGGAAAAAGGCAGTTTGGGCAAAAAATGCCATAATTCCTCATTCTGCCCTGAACTGTGTCCTATCGAAAGATACAGGGCAATAAATATGCGGCATTTTAAGAAAGATGGAAGAGAAGCAAGTTCTGTTAATTGCTTCAAGGAAATTTGGTCTGCAGCACAACGAAAGGTTACGGAGAAAGTTGTGCAGAATCTAATGAGAGGTATCAAGAGATAAGCCCGAGCGTTCATTGGAAACGAGACGTAAGTATCCAAACTCAAGAGAATTCGGTCATATGTATGTTAATTTTCGTTTCTATAAAACAAAATTATGAATATTCCTTTGAGAAACAGGTGTCCATTTTCGCTAATGAACAATCCTTATGTTGATTTGCTGTCTACAATCCATCGCTATAGTGCTTCACCTAAAAAGAATGTGACTGAAATTTTGACTTACTGTCAAAATTTCAATCGCATGGGAGCCAAAATGAAGGAAATTTATAAAAAATATTATGCCCATCCATTTCGGTAATTCTGGCCCTGCTGAACCCAGCTGGGACGAAAGCGATGAAAATTGTGGAAGTGCATTTAATGTATTCAGAGATGACAAAATTTTTCATGCGTCTCAGAGGAAGTCAGGCCGAGGAGTTCTAATTCAGCATTAATTCCCACATTCAAATTTAAAGAATTTGAGCATGTTTGGGTGAAATCACACAAATCAAGTTTAACACATGTGTTCGCCTATGTGTATTTTCCACCAGACCATGCTCATAAAAACATTTATGAATTCTTAATCCAAAATGCTGAACAAATATTATCTAAATTTCCTCCTGAAGTAAAAGTTCACATCTATGGGGACGTTAAGAAACGCCAGGATGAGTTCATTCTGAACTCAGAAAATAAAAGTATCTTACTCCCAGTTGGATAACGAAACAATGCAGGACTTTTGGACCAAATTAATCACGTCAAAAATCAACAAAAGTGCTATTTGGACTTTTTACTTACGAATATTTATGAATATTTCTGTGTGATCGAATCATTGACTCCATTGTGGAAAAATGAAGCGTTCCACATCGAATAGTCTTTATTCGTTCATGAATACAAAAACCCAACGACAGTGAAAACGAGGAAGTTTTTGAATACCAATTAGCGAATTATGGAAACATTAAACTGGAATTATGCAATGCCAATTGGCAAACAATTTTAAGGAATGATGGAAATGTCGAAACTGCTGTACAGAGTAGGCCCAAATAAGTGACGCAGTTTCAGCATGGAATTCTTCTAGCCATCGCTAGAGCCATCTGGTTGCCAGCATATTAAAGGGGGACTGATTAATATGTAAACAAACTAGTGTTCACTAGATTCCGTCGATAGGAGGTGCCTAAGAAAAATATGGATTTCAAAAGACAACGGATTTTGCAGTTGCATTCGGTGGGAAAGCGTCCCAACCAGATTCTGGCCGAAACCCGGAAGAAAGGAATATGCCGCACATGAATTGACCGGACGTTGAGAAGATGGAGGACGAGGGGAACCATCAATCTAAAGAAAAAACCAGGTCGTACTCGCAGTGTACGTACCAAACGGCTTGAAAAGGCGGTGCGTGAGCGAATTCGCCGAAATCCTTGTCGTTCTCCAAATAAACTGGCTCAGGATATGGACGTCTTCAGGAAAACTATAAGGTCAGTTCTCAAAGAGGATTTGAGACTGGTGCCGTACAAGAAAAGAAAAAATCATGGACTTTCGGAAGCCAACAAGAAGAACAGAGTCATTCGTTGTCGCAAATTACTTTGCCGTGCCGGTGATTCAATGATTGGGTTTTCGAATGAGAAAATTTTCGTTTGGCAGCAAAGTATCAACGCTTATCCATTCTTCGATTCATGCAGTTCAACGCTTCCAAAATCATACTTTGTACATGATTTGGGAAGCAATTTCTGCGGAAGATCGTCTACCACTGCTGTTCATTGATAAGGGTGTAAAAACTACGATAAGGGTGGAAAAGCATTTGAAGAAGCATACTTCCACGATGTTCGGTAACCACAAATGGGTGTTTCAACGGGATTCTGCGCCGTCCCATGGGGCAAAGATTACTCAAGCATGGTGCAACAAGAATTTGCCAGACTTCATTCCTAACGAATTATGGCCAGTTCCTGTGCCAGATGCAAATCCTCTGGATTTCTCTCTTTAGAGAATCATGAAAGCTCACTTTCGAGATCTCAAACCAATGGGTATTGAAACATTCAAAGCTACCATACAGAAGATATGGGATGAAATCTCCGAAAATCATTAAAACAATAAAGTAAGAGAAACAGAATAACAAAGAAACATTTAAATTATTTGTCTTTTCGTGGGAGATACAGTCTTCGTTCCATGCGCCACTTATATGGGCCTACCATGTAGACGTCTTTTATAAAATTTGAACAGAAATTATCCCACAGAAAATATCTCTGAAGAAAAAACGACGTCACAAAAATACTAAACATCCAATCTGGTTCAACAAACATATTAAACATTTTTTTAAATCATATTCAAAAAGCTCATCAAACTTACAAAAACAAACAAATTATATAATTAGCAATATATTTGGACATATGCTCAACTCAAAACTGAAATTTGCCACCAGTAATGCATTTGAAGAATATAATCCAAAAACAGAACTTGCAATAAAGTCTTATCCAAGACACTTTTTTAATTACGTAAAAACTAAAAACTCAAAAATGCATCTCCACGGAAATGTTTGAAAAAGCTCGGATGAAAATTCTAACCTTTTGGCAAGAAATCTTCCAAGAAATCTATTCAACATTTTCTGAAGAAGATCGCGACTGTAATTACTTTGTATTTTATCCAGACTTGCCAAGGGACATCGGTGACAATTAGTTTCATGATCAGGATATTTGGCAGGCTCTAAAAAATTTAAACGCCGCAAAAGGTCCTGGACCAGACGAAATTCCTCCAGTATGTTTGAAAGGTCTCGCAATGGAACTTACTGCTTCACTGTTTTGCATTTTCAATAAGTCACGGGAATCTGAAAAACCCCAACAATATTGAAAAGCTCATTCTTAGTGTCCCTTTTTTTTTTAATCTGGATGAAAATCAGACGTACGTAATTATCGTGGCATAGCCATTATCTCATGCATTCCAAAACTTTTCGAAGCAATTGTCAACGAAAAATTATTTCAACAAATAAAAAATAGAATCACTTTAAGGGACTTTCGACGTCAACAAATCTGCTTGAATTCATTGAATATTCATTAAATGCAATGGATAATGGATGATGAAAACCATGTAGAAGCTCTTTATGCAGACTTTAGCAAAGCATTTGACCGCATTGACATGCCTATGATACTTTTCAAATTGTAAAAAAATGGAAATTGAGGCAAGACTTCTGAAATGGCTCGAATCATATATGACTAATCACCGACAAATAATAAAACTTAACGAAAATAAATTGAATCCTCTCCAAGTCACCACAGATGTACCTCTGTTTTGGTTCTCTACGTAAACGACATTTCCTTTATTCTAAAAAAATATATATTCTCATCAATGCCGACGCCGACACTTTCTGGAGATTAGGAATGAAGATGACATCAATATATTCCGGAATGAAGTACAATTACTCTGCATATTATGTAAAAAAAAGCCTATTGGCTTTGAATGTAGGTAAATGCAACTTAATATTATTTATTTCCTGATTTCAATACCTTTCTGTGATTAAACTAAAGAGCGTATTTTTTTTTCTCTCCAAGAGAATTGCTCTCTGGACTCCCTAGAAATGGGTGGCATGTTTCTTTTCGCTCGGGTGCTATCATTTCAATCGAAGATGGCGTCGAAACAGCAAGCACTTCGCGAGCGTGTTGTGCGGTTTTACGAAACACGTGGTCATCGCAGAAAAAAGTTTACGATAGACCTCTTTCGAGACAAAAACGGGCTCGTGAGTACAGTTTACCGGATCCTGGCATCCCTGAGCGCAGAGCGGAAGGCCGGTAGCGGCCGTCCGGCGAAGAAGAAGAATCAAGCATTGAAAAAGCTGTTTGACAACAAGGACAGAACGAGTTTGCATAACGCCGGCCGAAAATATCACTGCTCCCATACCTTGATTCACTGAATCCTCAAGATGGAGGGCATCATCTGTCGGAAGAGGACTCGGAGTACACGAACGAGCAGATAGCGACCGTGAAATCCCAGCGCCGGTGGATGACGAAGAACTTCCGCGGGACGTCGTTCGTGCTGGATGACGAAAGGTACTCTCCGCTCTCGAAGAAATGACAGCTTCTATTCCAGCGACAAGGCGGGCACACCCCCCCTAAGTAAAATATTAGTTTAAGCATACATTCGAAAAAAAAATTATGCTGTACATCGCCATATCGGACAGAAGGATTTCAAAGCCGTGGTTCAAGCTGAGCGATCTGGCTATCAATCAACAAGTGTACTAGGAGGAGTATCTTGAGAAAATTCTTTTGCCGTTCTTAAAAGAGCATCATGCGGATGGGAAGTACATCTTCTGGCCGGACAAGGCGTCATCCCATTACGCCAAGAAGACGGTGGAGTATCTTGAGCAGTAGTTTCTACTGCGACTTTTTTTTGCGTGTACGAAGGACAGTGGAAGCCTACACAGAAAAAAATCTTGTAGTAAAAACTACCATTTTACCCGACTATGCCTATTTTTAAAACTACCATGAAATTTCAGTCCAATTTACTACGTTTATGGTAAAATCTTCAACATTTGTGGTATATATGACAGACCTCATATTGATATCAACCGCACCATGGTTGATCTAATCGCAGGCATGATAAAATCAAACGCATTTATTGTCAGCTGAAAATTGTTGGAGATTGAGCTTAATTTAACCCTCAAAATGGTAGTTTCTACTGCGGCTTTTTTTTTGCGTGTACACCTCGGCCTACACTAAGAATATTTTACTGATAGATTCTATGTGTCCACCCATAGATTTTTGCAATCTGCGTTGTACAATGAAATCTATGTGCAGGACACATAGTTCTTTTGTTTCCATCTAAAATACATGTGTGGCCGCACATATTATTCATTTGACACATATATTTCATTTGCTCTTCTACGGAGATTATGTTTATGTGTGGCAAATCAAATCTATTAAAATTACCCATGTGCAGATTATTTTTCGTGTAAAAGCTAAGTTTAAAAAACAGCATATAGAAAAATAAGCGAAAAAATATCTCGTTTGGCAGGCCATCTGTACGTGCGGTAAAATCAGCCTACCATTCATCTCAACCGGATATATTAACAGTGAAATCTGCATCAAAGAGTGCCTTCAAAAACACCTTCGAAAAGAGCATTCTCTAAATATTAATATGTACACACTTAGATTTTTTTCAGAAACCTGTAAGGTTTTACCAACAATCAATATGCAACTAGCGATTTGAAATTGGTTCACTGTTGTAGAACCCCTTGGTCCGAAGTACACCGTGAAGCCAGCACCTTGTTATACATATTTGCGCCTTTGTTTTGATTTGCTGTGTTATTTTGACAGAATATTTGAGAGTGTGTTCATGTGAGTTCATTATTAGGGGCGCATTATTAAGCTTGGGACCGATGTTCTAGTACTGACTGAGCCAAGAAAAAAATCGTTTTTGTATGGGACTTACTTGTCTTAGAGTTTGTCTATGGTTTTACCGAATTCTCAACAGCTGTACTAACAATCAATATGCAACTAGCGATTTGAAATTGGTTCACTGTTGTAGAACCCCTTGGTTCGAATTACACCTTGAAGCCAGCACCTTGTTATACATATTTGCGCCTTTGTTTTGATTTGCTGTGTTATTTTGACAGAATATTTGAGAGTGTGTTCATGTGAGTTCATTATTAGGGGCGCATTATTGACATAGACTAACTCTAAGACCAGTAGGTCCCATACAAAAACGATTTTTTTCTTGGCTCAGTCAGTACTAGAACATCGGTCCCAGGCTCGGTCCCAAGCTTAATAATGTGCCCCTCATAATGAACTCCCATGAACACACTCTCAAATATTCTGTCAAAATAACACAGCAAATCAAAACAAAGGCGCAAATATGTATAACAAGGTGCTGGCTTCAAGGTGTAATTCGGACCAAGGGGTTTTACAACAGTGAACCAATTTCAAATCGCTAGTTGCATATTGATTGTTGTTATTGAGCTTGGGACCGATGTTCTAGTACTGACTGAGCCAAGAAAAAAATCGTTTTTGTATGGGACCTACTGGTCTTAGAGTTAGTCTATGGCTGTACGTTCGGTACTCCAATTTCACGGATTTCGGTAAAATTTTACCGAAATCCTGTAAATTTTTTACAGATTTCTGTAAAATCTCACCGAAATCCGTAAAATCGGATTACCGAACGTTCAGCTGTTGAGAATTCGGTAAACTTTTACAGATTTCTGTAAACAAATCTAAGTGTGTATTCGAAACTGTCCAGAGCTCAGACCGATCGAGAAATTTTGGGCAATAATGAACGCTTATGTTGTCGGAAAATGGAAAGGAGAGTCAAAATCGGTTGAAAACTTCAAGCAGAAGTGAAAAGAGGCTTACAAAACAAGAGGAGCGAAGCTTGTCCAAACCTTGATGGCAGGAGTTACTTCAAAGGTCCGAACGTTAGGGCGTGAGGGTGAAATTTAAATCTGTATTATTACATAACTGCAAAGGAACATGCTTGGCACATGAAGCTCGAAATGCTTGGGCAAAGTGAAGTCCGTTGTCCAAGCTTTGGAGAACACGAATTACCGTTGGGCAGGTACTGTAATATTCCGGTATTTAAGGTGGCAATACAGGTGGTTTTCTACATAGCACCCAGGAAAAGGCTGCGCTCATAAAGTTGTACAATAAATGGAAGAATAATCATAGTAAGATTCAGACGGGTTCGAAACCTTACCATAATCCAATGTTATGTGTCGACCAATGTCGCCGAGCAACAGGACAAAAAGAACTTTTATAGTCAACTGAATGCCGTCGTTTATAAAGTTCCAAGCGGTGATATCAATATCTACACTGGCGACTTCAATGCGAAGATCAGCTTCGACAACACGGACTATGGGTTATAGGATGTCATGGCCTCGGAGAAATTAGCGTTTGCAGATATATTGACCGGATCCAACGACCTAACGAGAGGCTCGGACGGTGGTTTAACACTAGCCGACTATAAAATCCAGCTGCGAAAAGATCGTTGACGAACTAGAGACTCGAGCAGCGGATGTTCCGGAAGGTGGTAGCGTGGAAAAACAGTGGACGGTCATCAACAATGCCTTTGCTAAAGCTGGATGAGCTGCGCATGTAACTGAATGGAGCACTGATGGAATCTAGAGGGAGATTAAGAAGCGTTGCGAAGCAAAAACCGCGATAAAGCGACCGCAACGGTTTCCGGATCTAGAGAAGAAAGTAAAACGCTGCTGCCGACGGAATAAGCGAACGTGGGTGGACACTATGGCATAACTGGCGATATCCGCAACCTCTAGTGGAGTGGAGCAAAGATGAACCGAAAGTGCCAGTGAAATACGCGATTGGACAGTTAAATACTAACCGACCCCACTGACCAGTTTTCTTCAAGTTACGAACCAACCATCCCACCATCAACATCTCGGCATGATCCGCCAAGGGTGAGACGCATCACTCACGTCATCTCCGAGGCCCTGTTTGGGGCGACTCTGGCGTAGTGGTTAACATCCATACCTCTCACGCCTAAGTCACGAGTTAATCTCACCCCCGGACAAGTTACAAAAATACCCAAATTTGAGTGTATTTGAGTGACTATGACGGAAGATGAGCCAGCCCAGGGATAACGGAGCCTTGTCCGAGGAAAGGATGTATACTATCACCGCTACTGTTCCAGGTAGTAAGCGAGGATAACATGGGACTATTGACCGTGTACCGTACCATGGGCTGCTTCGGCCTCAACATCTTCGATTTTGATGACGACGTTGCTCTGTTAGCGCGACGGTGCACTCCATCAATGTCACACCATCAATGTCAACAAGTCTAAATCGTTGAATGTCAATACTTACAACCGTCCCAACCTCCCGGTAGCGGGACAAACTGTGGAGGGAGTCCATAGTTTCCAATATCTTGGCAGCCAGATAGCGTCAGAAGGCGGAACCAAGAGCGACTTAGGTGCAGGGATCCAGAAGGCTTGGGCTGCTTTCGCGAGTCTACGAAATGTATGCAAATCAAATCAGATAAGTTAATGCACCACAATTGATGTGTATCGTCGTATGTATAGTTCGTGTCTAGTGGCCTCACAACTGGATCAACAAGGAAACAACGGAAGTTGAAGTTTGAAAGGAGACATAAGTAAGTTACCAAGCAAGAAGTTTCTATGAGACGTGCGCATAGGACTGTTCTCATCAATAAATCCAGCCAGTTCATCTGCGTTTTATGTGGTTTCTGATCGGAGCAAGCTGAAGCGTGAAGCGAAAAAAGTTGGATTAAAGGTGAATACGTTGAGAACTAAGTATCTGTTGGCAGGAAGAAGCGAGCGTCATGGAGCTCGCTTAAACAGAAATGTGACGATCGACTGAGATTAGATCGAGAAAGTCGATGAATTTGTGTACCCCGGATCATTTGTGACAACTGCAACTGATAAGATTGGAGAAGCATTATTGCTGGAAGCTTTTCTTGCTAGGGACTCACTCAAGACCCCGAGGTCTGGTAAACTTCCATTTACCAAACGCTGATAACAGTCGTAGTTTTCTACGGACATGAGGATTTTCGAGCACTTGGAGTTTTCTAACGAAGTGAGTTTCAATTTTCAAGAACAGTCAAACTACCAGATTTAGGTTTCTACAGCAAACACCCGTAATACCGGCTTCGTTTTTCATTAAGTTCCATCCTGGATTAGGACGGCTTGTTGTGCGTTGAACGTCGGTGTGATTGTCTTTACGATATGTGCTAATTTTTTCCCCCTCTGTTCGGGACATTCTCTCTTAGAAAAACGAATACACCTACACCGAACTGATTCACCATGCAATTTGAAATCAATTTCTTTCATATAAACTTAAATGTCACGAATGTATAGTATTCATAAAATAACACATTTTTGGTCGCTAATCGTACTGAAGCAAATAAAATCAGCATGCTACGGGAATGACAATGACAATAATACTAAACAGTACGTTCGGTTCTGAAAATAAACCAGTCAAAATTTTCCTGAAAAGTCTTGAAATTTCACACCATGCTCCTCAGCGTACGCCACAAAGTCGGATCCCTCGGCTATTGCACATTTGAGCAGAGCTTCCACATCACATTCTGCGTAATGGGAGATTTTGGGCGGTATACCAAGCAATCGTTCGTGAATGTCGATGAGTCGGAACCGTTTCTTGACCGATTGACTGGGCGACAATGACAATTGTGATGATGGCATTGGGGTAGACGAAGGTGGAGGTGACGGTGAATTTGATGTTTCCCCTTCAGTGGGAAACAGTTGGCGCTTCGATCGGGGAGGACTCTTACGTTGCCTGCCTGTTTCGCTAAGTTGGTGCGGCATGGAGGGAGTCACATCCAAGTATGACCTTAAGGCTTTTTTGTAGTTCTCGGTTAATTTGCTCCTTTGTGGTGTGGTTTCATTGAGTTTTTGCATCTGGGATAATGTGCTTCGACTGCCCTCCAGTTCCTCCATGGCCGTGATTGCAGTCAGTTCGAGATCAGCCAGTTCATTATCCGCATTTTCCTGAGCAGCCTTTTCCTTCCGCTCTCTGCTTTGCTCCAAGGCTTGAAATAGAGGTAATGAATCGATGCAGTACGTGTTGTCGGGTAGCTGTGCCTTTAGAGCTTCTAACTCCTTTTTTAGTATGATGAAATCGAACCGGTTTCCATTGTGCGCTACCAGACAAGTCGGGGATTGAAGACGTTTCAAAAACAACGCAATCAGCTGAGCTAGGATGACAAGAAATTGTTCACTAATTTATTTATTAATTATTGAAAAGGTTTAAATACTTACCAGTACTTTCGTCGAATTTGCTTTCGTTTTCTAGCATATCATTGTAAAGCCCTAGAACACAGCGGAATGGCGAAATTATGAACTGACACTGAGAATGTATTTTAGAGATATACGCAGATACCTGTAGTTTCCGAGGCCCTGGGATGAATCATTCGCTGAGGGTTGAGGCAAAATGTTTGCTTATTCAATACCCGCGGGAGCTCTCCTCGTTTCGCGTCCAGAAGATGTTGTTTGGAACATGCTATCAGTGAAATCTCGGTGATTTTTGGCGTCTTCAGGCCCGGTAGACCCGTAGTTTCCAAATCGAAGAACACGAAAGATCCGAACTGAGCCATCGTAAATCGACTGTGCGTACGTGTTTACGGTGTGCAGCGCTCAGCATAACTGCAACCGTAGGGGTAAATCAATTGCATATAACTGGGGCTTGCAGCAAGTGCATTACTGTATTGAAAAAATATAATTAACTGAGGCGTACAGGTAGCAACAAGAACAAGTGCAAAGAAAATAAATTGTACGTCACTGCGTAAGGACGTTTGAAATTCAAAAATTGCGTTCACGCTCAAAACTGCCTCTCTTTCATTTGTATTGCTTGTAATTGATGAGTTGTTCCACTTTTTACGAAAACTGAGTAACTTTTCCGTGAGAAAAAAAGGGACAGTAATACAAATGAAAGAGAGGCAGTTTTGAGCGTGTTGATAAACAAAAGTGCTGTTGTTTTTCTCACCAGTAGCTTTTTGATGAGTTTGCCTGGAAATGTCACAGCGATGTCACGCAACAAGATAAAAGCTCACATGCAACCACCATGCAGCTCATCAATCCACCGTAAGGTGGATCACGGTGAGCTGTTGAGTTGTGAAGTGGATCAAAAGGAAGATGGCAAATGTGTATTTTGACAGTTCTAATAAGACCAAAAACAAGCTGATGGAGAAAAAAGTGATGTGCTTGAAACTGCGCTTTTGCAGTTGTTAGTAATTTTGATTTATTATATTACGTTACGTTTTTATTTATTATATTACTCAAAATGGTTGATGTTAGCCATTTTTGTAGAAAATCTAAGAGTAAGTTAAGAGAGACGGATAGTGTATGCGGCCAGATGGATTTTCTTCGACAAATGTACCATTGGGTGGTGGTTAGCAAAATACACGTGAAGTGGAGTGGAGTGAATTGTGCTGCCCACAGTAAAAATGATGTTTTATGCTATGCGTTGTTGTTATCGTTGTCATTCTTGCTGTGATCCAATGATTATACTTAAAACTATCAAGGTTAGTTGTTTTTGTTGATTCATTATTCAATCAGTTGTGAGAATCATAACTATCATATTTTACAGGTTCATATCAGTGTTTATACGAACGAAGAGTTACAAGATGTGTACTAGAAATGGAGGAATGAACACAAAATCACTACGATGAAACCTGTCATGGTTATTGTGAATTGTGAAAATATAAACCATAAGAAAGATTAGAATACGGACAGCATGACGGCGACGTGATCCGACTACGAACCAGTACCAACCGCTGAATTAAAGTATTCTTCTTCAAGGTGATGGAATTTCAGTTGCAGCACTGATTTGGTATGTTACTTGAAAGGACGCAATCGAAGTCAAATCAATGTGTAATGTCTTCATGACAAATTGTGCAAAAAAGTAGTAGTAACTATGGAAATAAACTGAGAAACCTTAATATTTCTTTTAACTAATCATGTTTTGTGTTGTTGCATGAAGCACGTAATCAATTATAATGTTTGAAAATTGGAAATATCCTTCTTATAAACATGCAACCCTAAGAGTGGCCAGCAATTTCTGCTAGAACCAAAGATGAAAAGAGAAAGTGTGGATAGGTCCGATAGAGCTAGGCAGGTTTTGAAAATTGAATAGAAATCGTTTTGAAATTGAGCGTAGGGCTTTTGTTAGGCAGTGTTTCGAAGCAAACGTATACTCTTATGTCACACATCTCCATGCGGGGTGCCTTGACCTGCAGGCACAAATTCGCCACCTTGTTATTAATATTTCTACTGGAATGGCATTAAACATTCCAAAGCGAACTCACAGCTCATATTCGTTTCGCAAATTTTATATAAATTTTTAACGAACTTTCGGATCGGCCTGTAATGTTGATCATCTATACATCTATATTAAAAAAAAAAAATCTATATTTCTTTTTACTTTGCCTGTGGGCATTTCTTAGGCTCAAAATTTGTAGCCAATCAAATAAAACGAGGTAAAACAATTGAAAATTCTGTTTGCTTGGTTTACATTAAACAAAAATGTATCTCTTGGATTAACTCCATATGTATCGTTTCCCAAAAAAAAAAAACATTTGCTCGCATTTACTATTTGCATGAGCATGAGTATGATTGACCGCCCACGCATGCAACTCCGTTATTGCCAGATCAGCTGTATTTACACAAAGAACCAACAGATGATGTTTGGGACTAACATACATCTTCAATGTTTAAAAACTGGTGACCCATTATAAAGCAATACCGGCGCTGGCCGTGCTCGAATGCTGGTCAAGTAGGGAATGGGAAGGAATGTGTTGACGATACTCGCTTTGGAGGAAGCCGAGAAATCCTCTGCACTTCCACGAGAAATCACTGGGATGTTGGATAGTTGGGGAAAGGTTAGCAGTCACTTTTTCCACTGCTACTATACGTTGTGACCGGACTGAAAAATATCACCAATCGACTCCGAACGACCGTAACTTTATACGTTTAATCCTTTAACCCAATTTTCGCGGTTTTTCAGCGTTAAAATTTCACTTCATTTCATTGCCACTGAGAACCGTGATTCTAGACTTCATACAATACTACCACTAATTCAAAATTTGCTCGGATTTACAGTTGGCCGAGAAACTAATAAACTTGTGATTTTATATAATATATAAAATATAATTTAATATATACAGAATAAATAAACAAAATTTAACAAATTAATTGAACAAATTTAAACAAAATTATTATTATGAGTTATTTTATATAAATGATCATGTATCAACAAATTATTTATCATAGGTAACCGTATATATTTTATACATGTAGCAAGGGCTTAAGATTTTTATAAGTTTTAACCCAATTTAATTAAGAGGTTATGTATAGTGGGACACATTCCATTTATTCCAAAATTTTTCCTTCGTTCTACAGTTTGAAAAATAATTTCAAATCCAAACGAAACTATATCAGCTCATGAAAATACATTTCAATATGTTTCAAAATCTAAATGCACTGTATAGAATTCAGAAAAAAAACTAAGATAAACTCAAATATGATTGGAGCAAAGCCTAACGAGATATTTACTCCAAGTTGATTTCAAATTTAGTTTATGTTGATTTTGTCTTTAGTTCCCAATAGCATGTGTGAGTGTGTATGAAAAAAATAAATTTAGTTCAGTACACGCACACCCTCAAATATATGTGCAACAAAAACTGTGTATCAAACTC